>CAUYRH010174537.1:0-44687 GCA_963574655.1 Perodicticus potto | reverse complement strand
ACCCTGGATAGAGTGCTGTGGCATCACAGCTCACAGCAACCTCCAATTCCTGGGCTCAAGCGAGTCTCTTGCCTCTGCCTCCCAAGTAGCTGGGACTACAGGCGCCCACCACAACGCCCGGCCATTTTTTGGTTGCAGCCGTCGTTGTTTGTTCGCCTGTTGTTTAGCAGGCCGGGGCTGGATTCGAACCCACCAGCTCAAGTGTATGTGGCTGATGCATTAGCCCACTGAACCATAGGTGCCGACCAATTTAATCAATTTTTATTTTTCTCGCGCCCATAGCTCAGTGAGTAGGGTGCTGGCCACATACACCAAGACTGGCAGGTTTGAACCCAGCCCCGGCCTGCTAAACAACAATGACAAATGCAACCAAAAAATAGCCA
Source organism: Perodicticus potto (assembly GCA_963574655.1). Taxonomy (NCBI): domain Eukaryota; kingdom Metazoa; phylum Chordata; class Mammalia; order Primates; family Lorisidae; genus Perodicticus; species Perodicticus potto. Next base: position 44,304 of record CAUYRH010174537.1, on the reverse strand, counting down.
GGTGTAGTGGCGGACACCTGTAGTCCCAGCTACTCGGGATGCTGAGGCATGAGAATCACTTAAGCCCAAGAGTTTGAGGTTGCTATGAGCTGTGACGCCACAGCACTCTACTGAGGGCAACATAGTGAGACTCTGTCTCAAAAAAAAGAATTTTTATTATATGTTGTGTATCAATCAGTTTTTTATAATGACCCTGATCCTAATAAATATAAAATAATAATTGGGAATAGCTACTACAATGAAAGAACAAGAAAGTAAAATATGTATAAATAATTCACTTATCTGTGTGAACTGAGTTAGTTAGAAATAATGAAATTTAAAATGTCTTTTAGACTGTAAACCTCAGGAAGCGATAAGGATTATGTGCTTTTTTTTTTTTTTCTAAGACAGAGTCTCACTACGTCGCCCCCAGTAGAGTGCTGTGGCGTCACAGCTCACAACAACCTCAAACCCTTGAGCTTAAGCGATTCTCTTGCCTCAGCCTCCCAAGTAGCTGGGACTACAGGTGCCCGCCACAATGCCTGACCATTTTTTTGTTGCAGTTGTTATTGTTGCTTTAGCTGGCCTGGGCCAGGTTTGAACCCACCAACCTTGGTGTATGTGGCTGGCGCCCTACCCACTTAGCTATAGGTGCCGCCCAGAATTATTTGCTTTTAATGATACCTAAGTACTTTTCCGTTTTGCTAGACATACCATCTTTTCAATCTTTTTATAGGTAACAAAAAAATAATTTTCTAGGATTTGAAGAAAATTAAAACATTTCAAACACTTTGCTATGATGACTAATATAATGACTATTCAAAACTCTAGTTTATCAGATCTTAACATTTTTCCATATTTATTTTAGAAATATTTTTATATTTGCTTCAAAAAAATTTCTTTATGTAATACATATTTGAGCACTTAATACATTAGGATAAGGCTTATGTTTTGAGATGAATCAAAGAACCTCATGAAGCTGGTGATGTACAATAAGCAAAGATAACTAGCATAAAATAAAGGATATTTTTAATAAATACCCATAATTTCTCTATCATCCTAAAATCTAAAATGATTTTAAAAACCAGTGTTTTTTAAAAATGAATTTTCAGTAATCTCATTTGGCAATAAAAACTGTCTAGAATTGGTATGAGGCTATTCATATCTTGCTTTTTGCTGGGTTTGGTGGCTCCTGCCTGTAACCTTAACAGTCTGGAAGGCCAAGCTGGGTGGATTGCTTGATCTTAGGAGTTTGAGACGAGCCTAAGCCAGAGCAAGATCCTGTCTCTAAAAAATAGCCAGGTGTCGTGACCTGTACTCACAGCTACTTGGGAGGCTGAGGCAAGAGGATCACTTGAGCCCAAGAGTTTGAGGTTGTTGTGAGCTGTGATGCCATGGCACTCTACTGAGGGTGATAAAGTGAGACTTGAAAATGTCTCAAAAAAAAGAGATAAAAAGATCTTGCTTATTATTTATTATTTCTTTTGTTTATTTGTGAATATTCATGTTTCACTGAAGAAATACTATAGTGAGTTTGGTAACAAGGTGCTACCTCAGACTTCCGTGAGGTGTTATATAATATATATTTGTTCCTTATTATTTTTCTAAAATCCCAATACATCCTAGATTCTGAAACACATCTAGACCCCCAGAATGAATGTGGGATATTACATAAGGCAAGTGTTAGAAATTTTGAAGGAGGGAAACATTACTACTACCGGGAGAGATTAGGTAGAAGGTACCATTTAAGCTGCTCCTTTGAAGTTTGGTGAATTTAACTGTGTGAGGACTTCAGGGAAACCTTTGGCAAGTTGTAGACCAAAAAAAAAAAACATTGGACTAGGATAAAGAGATTGGTAAGTATAATAAATACAAGCGCATCAGTGTGACAAGGACCTAGGAAGTAGATTGATAGTAAATAGTCTTCAATAATTAGGGAGAGCCTGAATATGATCTTTCAAAGCATTGCTGAGCCAAGTTAATTAGAAAATAATAAACATATTCTTTTTGGTGTGTGAAATCAGAAGACTCCTATTTCCAACATAAAAGAGGACCTACTAGAAGTCAAATGCTGGCTCTTGTCAACTTAAAGGTTCAGGTACCCAAACTCCCTGGTGCTTTACCTGCAAACAGAGATTGTACCCATCCATCACATTTCATGATTCAAATTACCATGCACTGAGAATTGCATATTTTATACTTAATTGTGCTTTAAAAATTAGAACTCTATTAAAATTGTTTTATAATTAATATTATTGAAATTATAAATATTATTTAGTACCTATTGTTCTAAGTGTTGGAAATGAACCAAAATTAATTCTGCCCTTACAGAGCTTAACTTCTAGATAGTGGTCCATTTTTTAAAAGTTAATCGTATACTGATTCTTTCTCTTATATTTTTAGTGTATAAATAAAACTCTAGTTTCCCTCACTTACTCTATAGCACTTATCTTCATAATTCACTATAAAGTCATTTGATCTTAAGTGCCTTTTTACTTCACAATGAAATAGACTTTAATATTTCCAGCTTCATCAGAAAAATATGAAGATTAACCTGTTCTAGAGTCAATATGTTATGTATGTTAGAAGTTACAGAAACAGTGAAAATCACTAATGAGAGCTTTACTCAAAATTATAAAAGTGTCTCTGTAAGAGCTGTCTTATTTCTTTTTCTCATTTCCTTTTTTCTCTCTTAATATTGGTGAAGTTTTTTTGTTTTTGTTTTTGAGACAGAGCCTCAAGCTGTCACCCTGGGTAGAGTGCTGGGGCATCACAGCTCAGAGCAACCTCCAACTCCTGGGCTCAAGCGATTCTCCTGCCTCTGCCTCCCAGGTAGCTGGGCCTACATGTGCCTGCCACAACGCCCGGCTATTTTTTGGTTTTAGCCGTCATTGTTGCTTGGGGGGCCCCGGATGGATTCAAACCTGCCAGCTCAGGAGTATGTGGCTGGCACCTTAGCTGCTTGAGCCACAGGTGCCGAGCCCATTGGTGAAGTTTTTAAGAATGATTTTATTATATTTACATTTTAAATCCTTGAATTACTTACACTTCCTTTCACCGTATATCATGAACAAAGACTGATGGGTATTTTTAAAAACTATCCCTGTGATCATCAAAGTGTGACCAACAGTGGTCCAGGTGAAATTTTGCTCATGTAACATGTCTTTAAAGGTAGCCATTGCTTAATTAGACTTCATTTTTACTCAGGTTTCATTAGCCTTCATTTTTTACTTATATTTTTTACTTAACTAGACTTCATATTTTTACTTACTCTCTTTTCTAGTCTAATTTGTAATTATATGATACATTAAAATATTTTAATTTATTATTTTAGAAGAAAACATATTAGGGTAGCCAAGATTAATAAAATGAGTATTTTTTGAGCACATATGTAACATGAGTTACCTAAAGATTGGTGAAGATGTACACATATAAAGATGCCTATAGGGCGGTGCCTGTGGCTCAAAGGGTTAGGGCGCCGGTCCCATATGCCGGAGGTGGCGGGTTCAAACCCAGCCTAGCCAAAAATTGCAAAAAAAAAAAAAAAAAAGATGCCTATATAATGTCACATTTTTCCTTTTTTTTTTTTTTTCTTTTCGAGACAGAGTTTCACTATGTTGCCCAGTAGAGTCCCTGTGGCATGGCATCATAGCTCACAGCAACCTCCAGCTCTTGGGCTTAAGCAATTCTCTTGCCTCAGCCTCGCACATAGCTGGGACTACAGGCACCTGCCACAACGCCTGGCTATTTTTTTGTTGCAGTTGTTTAGTTGGGCTGGGCCGGGTTTGAACCTGCCACCCTCAGTGTATGTGGCTGGCGCTGTAACCACTGTGCTACAGGCACCGAGCCACATTTTTCTTTAAAATGTTGTGAACTATAGCATAGGGGAGAGTACTTGTATCATCTGTGATAAACAGGAGTGAAGCCTCTACTTGCTTGGACATTGTCTATGCCAGTAGTTTTGGTCATTGCTCCCTGCTTAGTCACACCTCCTTCCTCCTCCTTACCCAGAGTAAACACCATCCTACATTGCATGTTAGTTTCTTGTTATTTGTAGAATTTTATCACACATCTAGTATTGCCTGTGCTTTAAATTCTGTATAAATGAGTCATACAGAGTGTATTCTTTCACTTGCGTTTTTTTTTAGTGTTGGATTTTTGAGATATTTAATTTCAGTTATGCAGATGAATGTAGTTGTAGTTTGTTTCTCACTTATTTAGTGTTCCATTCATGACTGTAACATAGCTTTTGCCCTGTGTTATTGAGTACTTTGGCTATTTCCTATTTTTACTGTTTAAATAATGTTGCTATGAACGTTCTTATATATGTCTACTTTTGACGTGTGCAAAAGTTTCTCTAAAAGTGAAATTGATAAATTCTACTCTTGACCTAAAAGTAGAATTGATAAATCTTAGGATTATGATATTACAAGATTGTTTGCTCCTATTTTACTTAGTATTTTTGTGTCTGTTTAGGAAGGCGATTGGCCTCTAATATCTCTTTCTCTTCTCATCTTTGTCTGATTTTATTAGCAAAGTTATACCAGTCTCTTCAAATGCATTGGGAAATTTCTCCTCTTTTTCTGTTCCTTGAAAGAATTTGTTTAGATGAGGTATGTTTTTGATTTATGAAGGACATCTGAAACCTTCTGAAAGGTTTCTCTTTAAATTCTGTATAAAGGAGTCAGACAGAGTGTATTCTTGGACTTGCCTTTTTCATTATTTAAACAGTAAAAATAGGAAAACATTGAACACATCCCTGTTGGCTTTACAACTGTAAATGAGATATCTTGCTATATATGTAGAAGGTAAAGCTATTCATTTTTCAGGGATTACTTACCCCTTCAATGTTAGGTGAAACTCTGGGCTTGGTATTTTCCTTGTAGAAAGATTTTAAACTACTGATTTAGTTTCTCTAAAATTTTTTTTTTTTGCAATTTTTGGCTGGGGCTGGGCCTGAACCCACCACCTCTAGCATATGGGGCCAGCACCCCACTCCTTTGAGTCCAGGCACCACCCTTCTCTAAAATTTTAAATTCACATTGCTTCTCTGTGGGTTTTGAAAATTAATAATTTTCCATTTGTAATGGCTATTAAAAATGTAGGGGAACTCCTGTCATTCAGCATTTGTTCCATCTAAATTAGATTCCAGCACCCAAAATTTCCATTTCAATGTGACATGTGGTTTATATTTTGAACATAGTTTTCGAAATGCCTTTTAAGGATCTTTAAATAAAATAATTAGCTGGGCACACTGGCTCACAGTGTATAATCTTAGCACATCGGCAGGCCAAGATGGAGGATTGCTTGAGGCTGAGTTTGAGACAAACCTGAGCAACATAGAAAGACCCTGTCAACAAATTTTTTTTAAAAATCAGCCAGGCAGTATAGTCCCAGCTACTAAAGAGGCCAAGACAGGAGGATTACTTAAGCCCAGCAATTTGGTGTTGCAGTGAGCTGTGATAAACCCCACTGCACTCTAGCCTGGGTGCCAGAAGGAAAGTATTATAAAATAAAATATTGTGATGTTATTTGTGAAGATTATTTTCTTTTTCCATAGGAGGATCCAAATCAGACGAAAAAGTAGATTTGAGCAAGGACAAAAAGCTAGCTCAGTTTAACAACTGGTTCACATGGTGTCACAATTGCAGGCACGGTGGGCATGCTGGACATATGCTTAGTTGGTTCAGGTAATCAGCATATTCCTTCTTTAACAAGCTAAGAGTTACAGAGATAAAACAGAGGGTCTTAAACAGTCCAGGTTTATCTATTAACATAGAGTCGAAGGATAAATTTTATTTTTATGATTGTGTGAGTTAACAAAGATGGTGTTAATCACTTTTTCATCATTAGTTATCTTATGTAATCTTAAACTACATAAGAAATGCCAAGCCAAGTTTAAATATTTTGTATGGGTTAAATGTTTGAGTAGCATCAGTTAAGTTTATTTGGGAAGAGGATATGTTTACAGTTTTTTTAAAGTGACTGAATATCATGTAATTTATCATGTAATTGAATTATAAATGATAAAGTACATTATCAAATTACTATCAGTTCTCTTCTACGTATGCTTATTATGTAGCTGGTGAGTCACTGCATGGAATGGAGTTTGTTAAGACCATACTTAACTTTTATTTTGAACAGTACCAGTGGCCCTGTACTCTTTATTGATAGAATATTGATACCTAATTTGTCCATTGGCTTTAATTTAAAGATTGAGCACATCCCTATCCTATTTACAACTGTAAATGAGATATCTTACCATATATGTAGAAGTTAAAGCTATCATTTTTTCAGTAAATTTCTCCTCCAAGTTCAGCTTGGCAGTCATTTCTAATTAAATGTATTTATTTCTTTTTCTGTTTGGGTTTTAATTCCTGTTTTCCAAATGATATTTTAACAAGTCACATTATAGGGTGGCGCCTGTGGCTCAAGGCGTAGGGCGCCAGCCCCATATGCCAGGGGTGGTGGGTTCAAACCCGGGCCGGCCAAAAACTGCAAAAAAAAAAAGTCACATTATAGGGCAACGCCCATAGCTCAGTGGGTAGGGCTCCAGCCACATACACCGAGGCTGGCAGGTTCAAACCCAACCCAGGCCAGCTAAGACAACAATGACAACTGCAACCAAAAAAGAAAAAATAGGCATTGTGTAGGGTGCCTGTAGTCCCAGCTTCTTGGGAAGCTGAGGCAGGAGAATCACTTAAGCCCAAGAGTTTGAGATTGCTGTGAGCTGTGGCACCATGGCACTCTACCCAGTGTGACAGCTTGAAGACTTTGCCTCAAAAAAAAAAAAAAAGATGCATTATAGATAGATAGATATAAGGTGTAGGTAAAAAGCTGAGCATGGTGGTGCATGAAAAGATATAAATGAATAAGTGTATGAATGTGTAATTTGGATTTTAACTGTTTATTTGACCTCTTTTTTAGGGACCATGCAGAATGCCCTGTGTCTGCATGCACATGTAAATGTATGCAGTTGGATACAACAGGGAATCTAGTACCTGCAGAGACTGTCCAGCCATAAAATGTTATCACCTGAAGAGAAACCTTCAAGCGTGGAGCTTTCTAATAGATATCCTTCATAAATCAAAAACATACCTCAGAACAAGTCACTCGTGACTTTCCTGTGATGGGAAAATAAATCATTCTATCAGATCAGCAATTTGATGTTTGAGTGATTTTGATGTACTTCACAGAGACAAGTGCTGCTGAAATGAACATCAGAGTGTAGGCATGAGTTGTGTTCAGTAGGTTGAAAAGTCCATTTTGGAAGAACTTTCTAAGGTTTTATTGAAAATATCAACATTGTGCCAGCAGAGTTTGTAGAATAAACAAAAGTAGACCTTGAACCTGTATCTTCAAAGCTGAAATTGGGTGTCTTTCAATAAAACCTGTCAACTTTTAAAATAAAAAATCAATTAAACAATTCAGATAATAGTTTAAGCTCATCCATTCTTAGATCTGAATTTTTACTTTTAGAATTAAAGAGCCCCTTCCACACCCTAGAAAATAAATTTTATCAAAGTATAAATTGATACACACTTCCTTTTTTTTCAGAGACAGACTCTCACTTTGTCACCTTTGGTAGAGTGCTATGGCATCACAGCTCACAGCAACCTCCAGCTCTTGGGCTTAAGCCTCCCGGAGTAGCTGAGACCACAGGCACCTGCCACAACACCCGGCTATTTTGTTGTTGCAGTTTGGCCAGGGTCGGGTTTGAACTCGCTATCCTCAGTATATGGGGCCAGCGCCCTGCTCACTGAGCTACAGGCACCACACACACATATTTTTGAGGAGCCTTTCCTTCATATACTTTTACTTTAAAATAAGAGATCTTGGCTTGGTGCCCATAGCTCAGCAGCTAGAATGCCAGCTGCATATTCCTAGACTGGCAGGTTCAAACCCAGCCCAAGCCAGCTAAACACAATGACAACTGCAACAAAAAATAGCCAGGCATTGTGGCAGACACCTGTAGTCCCAGCTACTTGGGAGACAGAGGCAAGAGAATCACTTAAGCCCAAGAGTTTGAGCCCAATGGTTTGACAACCATGGCACTCTACTATGGGTGGCAAAGTGAGACTCTGTCTAAAAAAAAAGAAAAGGAAATCTTTTGGCCTTGATCATTATTGTCTTCCTAGAAAAGCCAAAATGAAGAATGTATTTTTTTTTTTTTTTTTAAGAGACAGAGTCTCACTTTGTCACCCTCAGTAGAGTACCGTGGTGTCACAGCCTCATAGCAACCTCCAGCTCTTGGGCTTAGGTGATTCTCTTGCCTCAGCCAAGTGCCTGCCACAATGCCTGGCTATTTTTGTTGCAGTTTGGCCGGGCCAGGTTTGAACCTGCCACCCTCGGTATATGGGGTTAGCGCCCTACTCACTGAGCCATAGGCACTGCGCCATGAAGAATGTATCTTACAGCTTTGTCTCTTCAAAGGAGGAAAATAAGTACCATTTCAGGAAATTACATTATAAAATTTTTAATTTCTACTTTTTCTTTTCAGTGTCCTGATTTGTCTTCAAAGATTGCTCTGTATATTAATCTGTCATCTTAACCTCATCATCTAAGAGCATTTTACTGAACACAGTCTACGCAAGATTCTATGTAACCAGTCAATTAGCATAATCTATTTCTGTGTGCTACTGTCAAGTTCCCTCCTCCTTTGAATATCTTGTTCTTTCCAAGGTAAACTAGGAGGTGTTGGGGAAACAGGGTCACTTCAAAGACTACTTTGTAAGCTTTTTAAGTAAGGGTATTAGGGCTAATCAGGGATTCTATTTTTAAAAAATTTTTTTTTCTCACTTTATAAGTAGGCTGTTGCAAGAGAAATAAGAGGACTTGTAGCATGATTCTTAGTCATCTGCCATATGCAGCGAATCAAACTGAATTTTGTAGTTGAAATTGTGTTCATACATAAAAAGTAAACCTAAAGTTTTATTTTATAGATTTTGGAGAAAGAAAAATCTTAAATAGAAGAATTTTAAGAGCTTCAATGTTGCAGTTTTGTAGAAAGTAAAGTCTACGAGGAGTGAGCTATATTGAATGAAAGTAGATTAAAATTGTTTTTTACTTTGAGATCTGATACAAAAGACCCTTTGCTAGTAAAACTTTGCAAGAAGTGTATATCTACTCTAGATGTCTCACCCCGCTGATGATCTTAAAATGAAAGAATGGGAAATAGTTAATTGTTTTACAAAGGTTACTGTCAAGGGGGCTTTTTCTTCCTGATTTTATTTTACTAAGACATACTCTTGACCTACAGTAGTTTAAATTGAAGTATTCTATCCAAATTTACTAGGTATGAAAGGTCAGCTTTAAGTAATGTCAAACTTTAATCATATACATTTTCTTTTCTCCATTGCTAAAGTAACATGAAATTATTGAATTTATCTGAGATATTTATAATTTTTATAAATATATCATAAGACATGAGTATAAGGTCTATTATGAAATATGGTTATTTGTAATCATAATATGTAGGGTGACATTTTAATGATTACTCATGCCCATGTGTGGGCCTCCTAATATTTTCTCACTCCCAAACATGCAGTTTATAAGATGTCTATTATTTTTGTTTTGCATTTCAGTATTTTTAGACTGAAATAGATTCATTTTCCCACTTTTATCACTAAGTTACTGATATTTGGGTTTATGAACTCAACACAATACTTTCATCTAAACATGTTCAATAGAAATGTTGCATAGAAGTGTTTTTTATTTTTAAAAAGATGGGATAAACCTGGGTTAAAGTCAACATGTCTAATCTAGGAATTAAAACACTACAAATAATCCATATAAAGTAATACAGGTACTTATTTGATGACAGGTTTCGTTCTTAATCTTAGAAGTAACATTTTTTAATGCTGTTTTTAGTTTAATACCCTTTTGAGAATGATTATTCTTTAAGATGGTATATTTAAAAAGCAGCTTTCAAAAAAAAATGTAGCATTCTACTGTCAATGTTACACATAGTAAATATTACAAAAGTTTACTTGTGCATTTAATTGGATGACTAAAGTTCAATTTTAGTCACTTATTTGACTACAAATAGTAAAAATATGGCCTTTGAAATTTAAATTATAATCCTAACCACAGTATCTTGGGTAAGTGACATGGCCTTTTTGAGTTTCAGTTTCCTCATTTGTTCAAAGAAAGATACAAAAATACCTACCTCATAGAGTGGGACTGTTAGGCGATGTAATAAGCATAAACAACCATATCTCTCACATAGTAAGTGCTCTATAAATGGTAGTGATTAGCAGTCATTGTGTCCTTAATCTTCACTGGTTACTCATATATCAGTACTTTTTAACAAATATGGTATAATTTGAGTGCAGAATCTACATTTGTCTCAATGAAATGAAACAAATGATATGAAAACTTCCCAGTAACAGCAAAATACCAAATTGAGGGTAAACAAAAATAGCTAAGTCCTATCTCAAAAGAAAAATGCCATTATTTGGATAAATTTAGAATATCACTATTTTGCTCTCTGTATGCCAAGATCCTCCAAATGACCTCCTAGAAGCTAAATGACAAGTGAACCCAGGATGAAAATGTATTGTGAATCTGTACAGTTGGCCAGTGACCCTTGAAAATTTGAAGTTTTCCTATCTATATTCAGTTCTAAATTTAACTAGATTTAAATTTAATCTTGCCAGGGGAAAGTATCCATTATTCTTTCTGTGTACTTCTTTTCTCCCATTCTGTTACACTTGATGTTTATCTAAGTTAAAATGTTGGCATGTTAGTAAAGTTCCCCTACTCAGGAAGCTGAGGCAGGACATTTATGGAGTCCAGGAGTTGAAGGCTGCAGTAAGCTGTGATTACACCACTGCTTCACAGCCTGGGCCACAGAAAGAGACCCATCTTTTAAAAAAAAAAAAATTTGTACCAGGTCTTGTGACACACATAGCTATGGCAGAGGTGGGGCTAGCTGGACACCAGCTTCCCTCTGTGCTTTCACGCTTCTCATTAGGTCATCTGCCTGTTTTGTAGGTTACTTTGCTGGTGATAACAAGCAGCGCTTTACAAACGGAAGGAAAGCTTCCCAGATGTTTTTAACAGCAGTTCAGATATCAGATTACTAAAACAGCTAATTACACTTAGAGATTATACATGATAAAGTCAGAAATTAAATTAGCATCAAATCCAACAGTATATTAGAGAACAATAGATAAAATGTTAAGTTCCTATCATGTGCCAGTTACCAAGCACATTATCCTATTGAATTCTCACAGTAACCCTGTGAAGCAGGTATACCATTATTTTTCCCATTTTATAAAAAACAGTCTTGGCTTAGGGACATTCAGTCACTTGTCCTAGGTTACATAAGTAGCAAGTAGTGAAGATTTAGATTCCTGTGGGCCGACTTCCTAATCTGCACTTTTAATTACTGTTGTAATCTTTTACTACTTTGTGGGCTGTGTGTAAGAATAATTCACTATGACAAGGGTACTGAAAGATTTCAGTACTAGGAAATATTTTAATTGTATTTAGCATTAATACATCAAAAGAACCATGTCAATAGCCCTTTGGATGTAAAAGCATTTGATAAAATTCAAAAATTAATTGCTAATTTGGTTTTTAGATTAGGCTTTATCACGCAAAGGACATGTTTTTCCTCCATTTTTTCATCTATCTTATCATCCCATTGTACCTAGTGGAGAATACGAGAATCCTTCCCATTATAGACAGGAAAGATATAAATGCTGTTGTCACTGGTTCTTCACGTAGAAGAGGAGAGTGGAAAAAGGCACACTCTTGTTTCTTATCCAAGTCACTAAAATTTGGTATAGGAAAAATACCATAAACATACAAGGCCAACTATGCCAAACTACAACAGGCATGCTCATTTAATTCCCTTCTTAAAGAACATTCTCAAATCCATGAGAAAAATACCCAACAAATAGGTAATACTGGTCAAAGACTTGTAGAGCCAAAATAAATCAGAACAGCTAACATGTTAATAAATGTTAAATCATTAACGTGCTGATTAAAAACAGTATAATAAACTGTTTTCCTATCTACATAGATTAAAAAGAATATGCATTTTCATGGATGTGGGAAGGAAACATTCTGAGATAAGGGTTTGTGCGTGTTTAAATCTTACAGACAAGTAACCAATATGAATCAAAAGCCTTAAAAGGATTCACTACCCTTTGATGTGTACTGGGAATATTGTCTGAGGGATTGACTGGACAATGTACAAAGATAGGTATTTCTATGGTATGTTTCTTCACAGCACTGTTTATAATAAAAAAAAAACTTGGAAATCTAATGTCCAATAAAAGAAAATAATAAATTATGGTACATCTATGCCATGGGATACTAAGAAACAATTCAAATAGTATAAATATCTTTATTAGCAAGGAAGATTTCATGACACATTGTCAAGTGAAGGGAAAGGCAAGTTCCAGGTAGTACATATAGATACAGACATTGCATGAGAAATGGTTGGAGTATGTAGAAACTGTTACTTAACTTTAAAGGGGAGGATTTTGAGTAACATTTTCTCCTTGATGTCTGTATCTCCAATTTTTTACAATAATAATGTATAAATAAAGGTATATGCATATCACAAATATATTACTAATTTTACAAAAGTTATCTGTGATGTGATAAAACACACTACAAGGTATAAAGAAAATTAGAATCAATATATAATTGTTCAGAAAGCATTCTTCTGGATTTGATAGTTTACTATAGTAATATAGAGGAATAACAATAAGAAGTTGTCTTGATCATTTCTTCTTGCGTTCTATTAAGGAATAATGCATTTTGTGCTCCACTTGGTACATTGGGAAATGGATACATAATTCTGATTTTTCTGAAGTTAGTGGTATGTAATTAATAACTTGCTTTCAGTCTTCTCTCCTCTTTATCTTGCTCATGAGATTTCCTGATTCCTCTGGGCCTGTGGCAAAAACCTGTCCTGTCCTATATAGAATGTGATTATTATCAAACCCAATCTGGAGTACATTTTGCTCAAGTGATGAGTTATGAACATACCTGCATATCCATTCCGAAAGACTACCAAGCATTCTCCAGCCTATGTGGACACATGTTAAGGTTGATGTTAAAGGATTGCTCAATGGCACCATAGTTGCCTTGGAGGCGCTATATGTCCGATAGAAGAGATAGATAACAAGCACGGTTTTTAGCAAACTTAAATCTTCAGATTATTGTTTATAATTGCTAAATCATTTATATAAAGTGAATACCATTTTAGCATTGTGTCTCTGTGTCTCTGAGTTTATTTTATTTTCTAATTTTAGACTTAAAAATTGTTTTCTGCCTGGGCATAATGGCTTATGCCTGTAATCCCAGCACTTTGGGAGACTAAGGTAGAAGGATCACTTGAGACCAGGAGTTTGAAACTAGCCTGAGCAACATAGAAAAACACCCATCTCTGCATAAAAATTAAAAATTTAGCTGTGCATGGTGGCACCACCTGTAGTTCCAGCTACTCTTAAGGCTGAAGCAAAAGAGTTGCTTGATCCCAGGAGTTTGAGGTTATACAGTAAGCTTTAATGACATAGCTTTCAAACCAGCATTCTAACCCAGGCAACAGAGAAATTCGAAAATTAGAAAAAAAATTTTCTAATAATAAAGTGAGGTTGCCCAAAACATTTTTCAAAAATCTAATTTTCTTGCATACCAATACTACTGCAGTGTTTTAAAATGCTTTGCTAAGGCCACTTTAGGATTAAAGGATAATTTATGTAATGTCAGAAACAACAGCAGTAATAATAATTCAGTGTATGTAGTTCTTCATTCAATTTATGAAAAGCATATTGCCTTAACACAATTTCTTAAATGGAAATTTAGATACAGGAATCTAATTATCTGGGCTCTTAAAATATAAGTCACGAAGGCAGAGTAGTCTGGAAGAGCATTTGAAGGGATTAATATCTCAAACTTGACAGACATTTTTGTAAGAATTCATGGAAATTGTGGGTCTTACATCTTTTTATTTAAAAAATGTTAGCTTCACTTATGCTTTCATACATACATATATACTTATGTGTGCCTGGATGAAAGAAAGCCTATAGTTTGAAATAGCAAATGTCAAAATTTGTTTATCCAAACTTGTATCATATTGCAGCCACATATTTTACTGGTGAAAGTTAAATAAGTTGCTACTATAAAATGTGGTAAAACTAAGTATCTTTTTTAGCATCATGTAATATAACTTACTATTTCATGGTCAAATTCGAATGGTACCAAGTTCCTGTGCTACTATATTAGGTCAAAAAGTTGGGAATTCCATCATTTGGAATTTTGTATTATGCATTAAGCAAGCATACTTAATATTTGGACAGCTGTGGGTATGTATCTTCATAGGTATATAAATGTTTCCATAATAGAGGAAGGTATATAATTTGTGGAGCAAACATATTCAGCAACTTTATAGATAAGTGAGAAGTATCTCTTGCAAAAGATAATTTTTTAAAAAATATGTTTTATCATCTTAAATCTTCTGACATTTCCTTCCATTCCTCAAAAATGGAATGTAGGTCACTTGGGACTCTTAGGACAAATTAGCATTTTTTAAAGATAGCTTTCTGAAATACATTAAATTATTTTTGGAAAATTTAGTATAACTCCTTCAGTGAATGTTAAGATACTGTGGGCTTCCAAGAGAGAATATTCCTCCAGGCAGGGAATATTTTTCTCCACTGGAAGAATATGACACAAATTGGAGACAAGTAAGCTGGGACAGATTCTTAAGGTCATTTGGGACAATTACTTTTTTAGAAACATCGTTCATCAACTTGATGAATATTTTTTTAAGTGTACTTTATTGAACTCTGATATTTTATCTTCAGAAACTGTTATATGAGCTATAGAATACATCTGTTCCATATAGGGACCTGGGAAATTACAAATGTGTATCATCCTTACTAATAAACTATATCCCTATCAGAAAAAAAAAATAGCCAAAAAAGTTACTCAATACCTGTCTCTTTTCCTTTTTTATTCATTTAGAGTCCATTCCCAGTATGTGGAAGTCGGCAGATTTTGAAATAACTAATCAAATATCTTATGCTAGATTTTAAGCTGTATATATTTTCTCAAGCGGAGACATCTGAGCATAGTGAAAATGAATTCTCATAGAACAAAATTGCCAAGCATATGTGATGGAACTGTATGGAGAAAGGGCATAACTTTAATCTTCAAAGAAGCTTAAAAATAGCTCCAGTTATTATGCATGAGGCCTGACAATTGACATTTCTCATTTTGGCAGCGTTCACCTACAGCCCCCTATCAGCAACTGAACACATTCATCTCTGGAATAAATGATTAGTGATCTGCCTATCATTTCTACTCCTTCTGTACAAGTAGTGGAAGCTTCAGCCATCAGCATCGTTACTGAAATTGATTCTGCCACTGGAGAGTTGTGTTGGACAATCAATTAGCATTTAAATAAAATAATTAAGATATTACATTAAAAATAGCACAAAATAATCCCTTCTGAGTCACTCTGTCATACCTGGCAAGGGATTTGATTTAATTATCAGGCAGCATCACAAAACCTTAAATTGAGGAAAGAAGCATGGAATTTCTGGAAGTATTGGTCTTTTTCCAAGAAAAAAAACATTAAAAAATGCCTGTGGTCCCAGCTACGTGGCAGGCTGAGACAAGAGTACTGCTTATGCCCAAGAGTTTGAGGTTACTGTGAGCATAGTGAGACTGTCTGAAAAATATAAAACAAACAAAAAAAAACCCTTAAGATTTCCAAACATCCCATTCTTTTCATTGATGACTGTCACTTTTTATGAAATGTTGCAGCTTGCATTCAATGGTGAGCAATGAAGTTGCTAAATTATTTCCTTTCGAGAAAAAGTAAAAGGATAGATCTAGACATTTTTGAAAGGCCAAAATTTAGCAGAAAGCAGGAAATTAGAGAAACTAGATTGACAAATAATACTGAGCTACAGCGAAGTGAAACTTTTTTAATATTTCAGCAAGCAAGTGTAGGAATGACGGATAAGAACATCATCTAGGTGTCTGGGTGGATGTGAGCTCCATTTCTAAAACAGATGGTAGATAATGTGGATCTGCATAGGCCTAAAAAAAGTGACAGATTGTAGTTTGGTAAAGTGATATATCCAGAGGAAATGAATGGAACTGAGAACTTATTTTAGCATCTCTCTGTGCTTCTAGGATTTTGTCACAAGTTTTCCATATGACCGAGTTTAAACTCCTCCTTCATCACCCTCTTTAGTACGTTCCCTTACATTTCCTTACTGCTTCTCTCTCTGCCTCTCAGACTTTCGTGAGACCAACTGTTTATTCTACCTCTGAATAAAGACAACTACCTGATCTACTTCGTGTTGGTCACCAATCTAAGTGCATGTGTATTTTCTTCAGAGCTGAAACTAATTTACAATGAACTGGAGCGATCATAGGATTTTCTCAGTCCAGCTGTGTCTGCTCTAACCTTGATTAATATTCTGTCCCGAGTCTAGTAGTTAGGCTATCAGTGATGGGACTAGATATTGAGTTTTCATCTTTTTCTGTCTTTGTGGATATCTTAAGAAGAAATTAGAAAAGACTGCTTTGAGAACTATTAAATAAGAGGACATTTTAATCCAATATTCATTAATGTAGATAGTTGAGACTTGTATTTTGGAAAATGGGAAGAAAATGGCCATAGTAAGAAGAAACAGTGAGGTGATAAGAAAAAACACATGGGAACAAGATGCTTTCTTCATGGAAAGCAGTAGTAAACTTCTTTTATGTGTTAAAATTCCCCAATCACAAATTTAACAACTCATTTTGGTCACCATGAGATGAACAGGTTAAGCCAAGCTGAGCTTGATCTGGTGGTGAGTGAATGAACACACCCTTCTTTCTTCACTACTAGCACAAATGTCTTATCCAGCTCCCACTTTCCTTCAGAATTCTCTCAGCGTGGTATTCCAGGCAACAATTACCAACTGGTCAACATTCACCTGTTTGCCATTTTTAGCCTAACAACCAATTGGAAAACGACCAGTAATATATTTAAAATTGTAAATTGTTAGAACTGAAAGGAAGCTATATGTGCTGTAAGTAGGTGGCAAAGCTGGAATTAGATCTCAGGTTTCTTGATTGAAATCTAGTTAATCTTCTATTTCATAGATCAATGAACTGGACCAGATGAATTCTTTGTACAGTGTATATTACATAATGTTTTTATTATAAAAATAATGTGGCTCATGGTACAACCACTATGGAATACAGTGCGACAGTTCCTCCAAAAAATTTAAGAGACAATCATCATTTATTCCAGTGATTCCACTTCTGAGTATATACTTAAAAGGATTGAGAGCAGAGTCTGAAAGACCGTTTGTATACTCTTCATAGCAGCACTATTCACAATAGTTAAAATCTGGAAGCAACTCAAGTGTCCATGGACAGATGAACAGACAAAGAATATGTGGCATACAGGTTCAATGGGATATTATTCAGCCTTAAAAAGTAAAGACATTCAGATAAGTGAAATAATCCAGTCACAAAAAGATAATTACTTTATGATTCTACCTGTATAAGTTACTTAGAATAGTCAAAATTATAGAAACAGAATCTAGAAAGGTGATCACCATGGTGCTGATGGTTGAATGACTTTATAAATGTAAATTAAATATCACTGAATTGTACACTTAAAATAGTTAAGATAGTAAATTTTATGTTATATGCCTTTTACCACAATAAAAACATTGGAAAAATTTCAGGAGGCTGAAGTACAAGGATCACATGAAGCCAGGAATTTGAGAGCAGGCTAGATGACATACTGAGACCCTGGTCTTTTAAAAGAAAAACTGTGGCTGTGAACAGTGGCTCATGCCTATAATCCCATTACTTTGGGAGATCTAGGCAGGAAGATTATTTGAGGCCAGGATTCAAGACCAGCCTGGGTAACCACCTCTACAATAAAAAACAAAAAAGCAAAATCTTAACCAGATGTGGTAGTACATGCTTATAATTCCAGCTTCTTGGGAGGCTGAGGCAGGAGGATCTCATGAGCCCAGGAATTTGAGGTTGCAGTGGGCTACAATGACACAGTGCACTTTAGCCTTGACAATACAGTGAGACCTGTTTCAAAAAACAAATCATACTGTATAAAGTCTCCTCTAATTTCTTTTTGCTACCTAAAAAATATATATTTTAAAGTTTTCCTTATTAGCCCATATATACTTACTTAAAAAAAAAAACTGAATAGGGCGGCGCCTGTGGCTCAGTGAGTAGGGTGCTGGCCCCATATACAGAGGGTGGTGGGTTCGAACCCAGCCCCAGCCAAACTGCAACAAAAAGAGCGAGGCTTGTGGCAGGTGCCTGTAGTCCCAGCTACTCAGGAGGCAGAGGCAAGGGAATGGCCTAAGCCCAGGAGGTGGAGGTTGCTGTGAGCTGTGACAACGCCACGGCACTCTACTGAGGGCGACAAAGTGAAACTATCTCTAAAAAAAAAAACTGAATAGGTGTAATTATACAGCTGTAATCTGCCATATGGTATTTCCATTTGTTTTTACAAATAATGGTGCTACAGCAAATCTCCCTACACATAAATTTTGGGGTATGTTGTGAATAAGCATATCTGTCAGATAAATCATACAGGCAGAATTGTGAGCCAAAAATTATATGTATTTTACTTTTTTTTTTTTTTGAGACAAAGCCCCAAGCTGTCGCCTTGGGTAGAGTGTCGTGGCATCACAGCTCACAACAACCTCCAACTCCTGGGCTCAAGAGATTCTCCTGTCTCTGCCTCCCATGTAACTGGGATGACTGGTGCCTGCCACAACACTCGGCTGTTTTGGTTGCAGCTGTCATTGTTGTTTAGCAGGCCCAGGCTGGATTTGAACCTGCCAGCTCAGGTGTATGTGGCTGGCACCTTAGCCGCTTGAGCCACAGGTGCCAAGCTTATATTTTACATTTTGATAGTTATTGCCAAATAGCCCTCCAAAAGTTGAACCAAATATTTTTGTATAGTATGGGAAAGTGCCAGTTTTCCCAATATCTTTTAACACTGAGCATTATAAATTTTCTAATAACAAGATAGATAAAAATCTTAAAAATATCCTATTTTAATTTATGTACATTGAATTATGGGTGAGGTTAAGCACAGAGTTTGTATGACTATCCACTGTTTATATTTGTATTTCCATGCTAAACCTTTTTTTTTTTTTTTTTTTTTTTTTTTTTAGACAGTGTCGTATTATGTCGCCCTCGGTAGAGTGCCATGGCGTCATAGCTCACAGCAACCTCAAACTGTTGGGCTAAAGTGATTCCCTTCCCTCAGCCTCCCAAGTAGCTGGGACTACAGGCACCTGCCACAACACCCAGCTATTTTTTGTTGTTGTTATTGCAGTTGTCATTGTTGTTTTTTTTAGCTGGCCCAGGCAGGGCTCGAACTGCCAGCCTCCGTGTAAGTGGCCGGCACCCTATCCACTGAGCTGTGGTTGCCGCTCCTCCATGCTCAATCTTAATGGTGTTTACTTTTCCAAGAAAGAAATAACAGGGGGGGAAATCCCTGAAGGAGATGTTAATTCTCTTCTTATCTACCTTTTCTGCTAAAATTTGAAAATTACCTTTGGTCCACTCTGTCCTTTAAAAACGTTATTAATCTCCCTCACACTGATCCTACATACCAAAGAGAAAAACAAAGCCTCCCACTTTTTATCTTGCTTCAAAATCAGAAGATTTTAGCATTGATGGCATTAAACTTTTGCCAGGGGATTCAGTCTGTCACAACACACAAAAATCACCTTTCTGAAGTCAGGCAGACAAGGTTTTGACCATTGCATAGTAGTTATGTGACCTTTCTTTTCAAAAATGCTCTCTGTTGTTATTGCTGTTAAGTAATTTGGGAGTTACATTAATGTATTTCATGTAATATACTGTCCTTAGTTCAAAATATGTAGCACAAGGTATCCAGAGTCATTTTTCAGGTTTAAGTGTCTGTTTTCTTCTCTTTCCTCTTCCTTTTTCTCATTCTGTTCCTTCATCATCTTTGTCCTCCTCTTCATATTTTTTAGAGCTAAGGTGTCCCTATGTGGCCCTACATGATAAAACTCTTATTTGCAGGACAGTTTTCTTGTAGTTATGAAAACGAAAAATTAATTTTTAGAAAGGGTTTCCAAAGCTATAGTTTATGCCTAAGGTTTCTTTCGACACTTTAGATGTTTTTCCCTAAACAAATGAATCTATCTTTATTTTTCATGAAATCATTTTTCGATTTTAGCATACATTAGTTTTTCATTTTAAAGTCTGCGATGTTCATTATATAACCTGCAGGCTATATGAGTGAGGTAATCTACTCCTTCCTCTGTTGGAGGGGTAGTGTTTTCCTGCACCACCATGTAATTTGCTTTACAACAATTATTGTTATTTGTAACCATATCTTGGGATCACAAGACACCTGAAGCTGAATTTAGATTCTATAGTGAACACAGAAGGCAGGAGTACTGTGTCTAAATGTCATTGATTTAATGATTTTAACTCATAAATTTTTAAAAGTTCAACTGCATCAATCCAAACCATTCATTTTTGCAATGTACTTTAGAGAAATCTCTTGAAGGGTCCTGTTGTTGCAAATGGCCATCTTTACATATTATTCATCCAAATCCCTGCAACTCCTAACCTCATTTCTAGTGAGGTAATTTATCAAATGACTTATCTCTAGATCCTATTTTTTTGAATTATAGAAGTTAAATGTCATATGTTCCAGATTGTTTAGGGAGTCATACCTAGATGCTTGTTGTGCCCTATAATTCTTTCCATTCTTTTTGATTAAGGAATCATAAATATGTGCCCAACTTGTGTCTTTCATCAATTGTTTAAATGAAATTTAAAAATGCTTCTTGGCTATTGAGGGGGTGGGGGAGGGCGCCTACATTTCCTTTTAAAAAGTACCATAACATTCAAACTTGAATCACAGATAAAACAGAGAAGCATTATTTTTGTTTAAATAAATTATCTTAGGTATAATTTTAGACTTTATATATACTCAGTACAGTTATTTTCCCTGTATTGCTTAAAATGATTCTTAAATTTGTACCTCAAATAGTTTCAGGTTATAAAATAGATGATATAAGCAACACAGAACATATTTTAAACATCTTGAAATGTTGTGTTTATTTTCCTCAAGAATAGATAAGCAGAACATTAGTGCCGATTTTAGCAGCTGAGTGATCCTGTGACAAAGGATAGTAATAGACCCCGCTGTTCTACTTTCCCTGATAATTGAAGTTTACCTCTGGCAAATTTGCTTTGAATGAGAATAGGCAAAGGGCAGAAGCCTTGCAGCTTTCTTAAATTCTTTCTGGGGAATAAATGGGGTATAAATAACTTGTACATATATTACATCCTGAGTTGTTTTTGATACCAGAATTTTGTCTTCAGTGGATTCTTGGTCTGGGTGATTTGAAGAATGAATCCACGGACCACAGATCAGTGGAAAGACAAGATTTATTTACAGAAAAGAAAAGAATACAAAAACACTAAAGCTTCTGGCAGAGAAAAACCAAGTCAGGGGGGTGAGGAAAAAAGCTCTCTCTTTCCTCTCTCTCTGAGCTCTTTGCTCAGGGGTCTATGTAGTCGCATGGGGTTATTTGGCGGGAACTTGATTGTTAAATTTAGCTGGGCTTGGTCCTCTAAAGTTACATTCAGCCTGAACTTAGTTGTTACATTTAGTGGCATGGGGCCCAACTCAGTTAATGAATGGCTACAATCCCTAGCTGGGGCAAGGATGAACGTATTAATGAATGGACACAGTCCATTCATGGAATTAGGCCTAGGAAACTTACATGAACCTGATCTAGGCATAAGAAATTGGGGTTCCATGGGTGGTGCCTGTGGCTCAGTGAGTAGGGTGCCAGCCCCATATGCTGGAGGTGGCGGGTTCAAACCCAGCCCTGGCCAAAAACTGCAAAAAAAAAAAGGAGGCAGTAAACTACTTCTCTGCTATCAGGGTAAGAGAGCCTCAGAGCTACACAGGCTGAGGGAAGAAACCTAGAAAAAAAAAAAAAGAAAGAAATGGGGGTTCTTGTTCAGTCATAAGTGCCAGGGGAAGGAGATACCAAGGCACCGGTGTCTCCCCTGCAGTTGTCTGGCCCTTCTGGCTACTAGAGCCTCCGGCGGGAGTTGGGGGGTCTCCCTTATCTACCCTCCAGCCCACTGGTTCCTTTCCTCTGCCAGCTGCAGTGGTACCCACACCGCCCAGGCGGAGGCGGGGGGTGGGGGGTGGGGGGGAGGTCCTCTATCTCAGCTCGGCTTAGCTGGCTGGGGTGCCACCTGTCCTGTATGATTTTTATGATTTGAGCGTAGTTTTTGAGAGTGAAGGAAATCGCCCAGTGAGTCAGTTCCTTCAGTTCACTGAGAACCAACAGAAAAAGAAGCCAACAAATTTCCCTGTTTTGGAGGCAATGATTTCTAATTCCAAGATCCTCCCTTGGTTCACAATATGTCCATCTGGAAAGCATTTAGTCTTTTCTGAGGAGATTCCAAAATGAGGCAACCCCTTGGTCCACTCCATGCCTCTCATAAAAGGTCAAATACATGACCAGCTAAGACATACATTTCTGAGCCATATGGAAGAAATAATTGACTAAATGAGACTCTTATCACTTAAAAGAATACATGCTGTATACTCTCCCAATACTTAAAGGATCTCAAAACCTAAAGAAAAATATTAAAATATTTCAGTGTAAAAATTAAAAAAAAATAAAATAAAATATTTCAGTGAAATGTGACATTGTTTCTGATTTTCTGTAGGGTTATGCTAAATTTACTCCACATAATTCGGCTTAAATGATCATGGAATGTTAAGTGGAGTAAAATTAATGAAAATAAATGCTAATGATGCCAGAGTTTCAGGTTCTTGGTCTCGGCAATTCGAAGAAGGAATAAGTCAAGATTTATTTACAGGAAACAAGAATTACAACTATAAGAAAAACCAAACCTCCAGGCAGAGAAGACCAGAAGGGGAACAAGCTCTCCTGTTCCCTCTCTGAGGTCCAGCCGAGGTCTGTGTCTGAGCTCTCTGCTCAGGGGTTTATATAGTCCCAGGGGGGTTGTTTTGCCCGAACTCATAGGGCAAGGGTCTTCGTCAGTTATAGCCAGCTGTCTAATGAAGACTTAGGCCCTGGAAACTGACATGACATTGGCCAGTCAGAAGTGCACCAGGGGCATGAGGAGGAGACAGCAAGGCGCCATCCATGAAATGGACTAGCCAGAAGAGCAGGAGGAGGAGACAGCAAGGCGCCAGTGTCTTCCTGTAGGTCTCCAGCTTGTCCAGCAAGCTGGTTCCTCCATCTGCCACAGCATCAGCATGGCCAGGGCCAAGGCCGTCCTATTACCTTAACATTTTATGGTGCAAAATTCTCACAGCCAAAACAATTGGCTTATTTTTCTTGGTATTGTTTCAAAGTCCTGTGAAAAAAATGAATAGTTGCTTGAAAAGGGGGACTAATTAAGTCATAGTTTCATCTATGCCTTTGCTCCCAAACTGTCACTGTGCCTCTATATTTTCCTTTCTTTCAACTTATAGCACTACTCTCTTTGATAATTGCTCAACATTTTCTGAATTTTGAATACCTCATTGTTGTTTTTATCGGCTCACCCAATGAAATGATGTGAAACATTATGTTTCCATATGCTAAAGTCACTATATTTGTCTCAAGCTTTAAAAAAGATGAGGAAATACTACGTAACATAGTGTTAGATAATTGCACAACTTCATCTCCCTTTCCCAATTATCCACTGAAAAGCTCAAACTTATGGCCTGCCCCCTATGGCTCTTCACGCCAGAGCAGTAACACCTTATTGGCTGTTCTACTATCCCGTCACCTCCCCTAACCGAACCTACATAAGGTGCCCCTGACTTTTGTGCCCTCTCTTCTTCTCTTCTCTCTCCCCCCACCCCATGTCTTGTCTCTTCTCCTCCCCTCCCCTCCCCTCCTCTCCCCTCCCCTCCTCTCCTTTACCTCTTCTCTTCTCTCTCCCTTCTCTCTCCCTTCTCTCCTCTCCTCTCCTCCCCTCCCCTCCCCTCCCCTTCTCTCTCTCTCTCTCTCTTTTTCTTTTCCAGCCCAGGCTAGAGTGTCCTGGCATCAGCCAACACCCAACTTTTGTGATGAAGGTATCCAGCACAGCAATATCCAACTCTTGGTATGAAGCAATCCTCCTGCCTCAACCTCTGGAGTAGCTGGAACTAAAGTCAAGTGCCACAACCCTTGACAACCTTTCCTGTTATTGTACAAACCAGGTGTGTGATTGGAGCTGAGGGTATCTTGCTGTTGCTCAGTCTTGTCTCTCACCCCTGATCTCAGGGTATCAGCCCACCTTGGCCTCCCAGAGCCTTACAGAGCACCCAAGTATTGTACTCATGTGTGGCAAAAGTCATTGAGCTCTTCTTAAGAATTGCCCCTATCAGGGTTTTTAAGGACTGTCTAATCCTCAGGCCCAGGTAACACATAGGGATTATGTCAGGACAGTTTTAGATATCCATGGTGGCAGATATCATCACAATTATTCCCACATGTCCTTTTTGATTATCATATTTCATGAGTCATTTTGTATTGAATGTGTGGCCCAAAATAACTCTTCTACTTCCTATGTGGCCAAGAATTCAAAAGTTTTCACACACCTGGCCCGAGATCAGGAATGTTGACTCTTTTCAGATAGGCTGATCTTTCCCATTATCAGAATAAATAACTTCAGGTATGGTGTACACTACTGAACACATTGCCTAAACAGATTTCCGGAAAGGACCATCAGTATGACACCTGCCATCCGAAAATAACCTATTCTAGGGAAAGAAATAAAATCTCAGGAAAAGAAGAACTGAGGATTTTCTGAAGTACCTTTCAGGTCTGTGAAATCATTGTCTGATGTTTTGGCTCAGGCTCTTGGTCTGTAATATCCCCAGGCAGCACTGGACATAAACCATACACTTCCACATGCTTAAAAATCCAAGATGTGAACAGTAAAGGAAGAGTTGTTGAATCCCTTGGCCAGATATACAATCAAACTTTTGGAAACAGGAATTGAGTGTGGAGAAAAGAATCCCTTTGTTTTGTAACAGTTTGAAACTAACAACAAATGTGGATAGCCACTACACATGCTTAGCAAGAATAAGGTTAGGCATAAACATGGTAACCCAGGGCAACACCCATTGTGATGTCATCCACAGTGACCATGTAGTTATTTCATCCTGTAATGTCCTGGGATCCAGGCTTCAGATCATAGATACTCGGTGGCCTTTTATGCTCACTTCACTTGGTATCCCCTCAAGGATTTGAACCAGGACACTTCTTAGCCCTCCATCCAAAGACAGAAAAGTGATCACCCATTTGTTCCTTATTGATTCTATTGACAGTTGAGATTCCCAGCACTAGGATGAGGTAACATGAAGCACCAATTGAGATTTTGGACAGCACTTTGAATCAAGCTGAATCATAGCTGAAAAAAAATGCATGGAGTCTTTTAGGTACCGCACTATTTTTGGTTTTTGAGACAAAGCCTCAAACTTTCACCCTGTGTTGCATGCTGTGACATAAAAGCACACAGCAACCTACAAATCCTGGTCTCAAGTGATTCTTCTCCTTCTACCTCCCAAGTTGCTGGGACTACTGGTGTCACAAATTCTGGATTTTTTTTTTTTATTCTTAAACAAGTGAACAGTTTATTAAGAATTAAACAAAGGTATGATGTGACACAGTACAAGAAATTCTGGATATTTTTTACTACAGTCTGGCCAGGGCTGGGTTCAAACCCACTACTCTCATTATGTGGGGCCGTCACCCTACCCACTTTGCCACAGGCAATGCTCCCGGAATGCTATTTCAAGGAACTGTTTGACATCTACCTCAAAACATCCATTTGAGAGAAGCTTACAAATTTATTATGCCTGGCTACAGCCTCAATTTGGCTTTAGTTTCACAGGTCTTAAACATGCCTAAATTGCTTGAACCATCAAGGTAATTCTGGTCTTTTCGGATAAACATAATGTTTGCTGGTTGAATTGTTGACTTTTGTTATGGGTGTGTGTATGTGTATTTTTGAGATATGGTTTCCATATGCTACCCAGGCTAGTCTGTCATGGTCTCAGCCTAGATCATAAAAGAACTCAAACTCCAGGCTTCAGGAAATTATTCTGACTGAGACTTCCATGTGCCTAGGACTTCAGATGCCTGTTGCAATGTCTATATAATTTTTCACTTTTTATTAGAAACAGAGTCAGACTCTTGCTCAGTCCATTTTCAGACCCCCTCGTTCAAGAATTCCACTCATCTCAGATAGCCAGAGGGCTAGAAATATAGGTGTGAGCCACCATTTTTGGTCATTTTCTCTTTCTTTGTTTCCATTTTTACTCCTTTCCTTCACCCCTCCCTCACTTTATCCTTCTTTCCTCCAAATCTCTCTGCCTCATTTGTTTACTTTCTCCATTCCTTTCTTTACTTCATAACTTTCTTTCCTTTCTCTCTTATACAACTTAAATGAATGTTCTGTAGTAACAAACAAAGAAACTATACAAGTGATACGATGATTCCTGAATGTGTAGTTTTGAATTCTATACTTCAAAATGGTGAATTGTGTGGTGTTTGATTTATATCTGCATAGAACTGTCATTTTTAAATCTATGGGCTGTTATCTATGATGAAAATGGAGAAAAACTTTACTAAAACATAAGTATGGATGAGCTCAATAGCTCACACCTGTGATATCAGCAATTTCAGAGGCCAAAGCAGAAAGATCACTGAAAGCTAAGGGTTTTCAGATCAGAGTGAGTAATATAGTGAGACCAAACTTGTCCAAGATATAAGAACAAGATTTCTCCAGTAGTGTTGTCATGCTTGAAGTCTCTGCTACTGAGAAAGACAAAGTCTGGCGGATCACTTCAGGTTAGTAGCTTGCATTGCCTTGAGCTATGATGATACAAACGTATTTTTCTTCCTTTTTTTTTTTCTTTCTTTCTTTTTTTTTTTTTTTGTAGAGTCAGAGGCTTACTTTACCACACTTGGTTGAGTGCTGTAGCATCACACATCTCACAGAAACCTATAACACCTTGGCTTATGTGATTCTCTTGCCTCAGACTCTCAAGTAGCTTAGACTACAGGCACCTGCCCCATTGCTTGGCTATATTTTTGTTGCAGTTTGTCTGGAGTTGGGTTTGAACCAATCCACCTCAGTATATGGTGGTGACTTCCTACCCAATGAGCCTCAGGCACTGCCCAACCATTGTATACTTCTGGGGCAAAGGGGGAAACGTTATGTCAAATCTATAAGAGACATGCTATATAGGTGGAGGAAAAGTCTGGTAGCATACAAAATATTTTATTCATGTATCACTAATTGTATTTATTACCAGGCTTGCTAGTCAATCTCACTATGGGTAAATCAACTAATTCAACATACTACATTAGTAGCATCAATATGAAAAATCACATGGTGACTGCATCAGACACAGAAATGTGTTTTGACAGAGGCAATCTATCTTGTTGATAAAATCTTTTAAAAATCTTAGATGAGAAGTGAACGTCTTCAGGACTACTAATTGTATTTACAAATGATTGGATATATATAATGTGCTATATTCACACAATGGAATCTTTTTCAACAATTGAAAGGAATGAAGTGCACATTTATCTTACAATAGAAATGAACCTTAAAATACTTATGATAAGGGAAAACGAGGAGAGGAGGCAAGATGGCGGCCTGGAGCCAGCTTTCCACAGAGACTCCCATCCAGAAGGAGAGTTAAAGCACAGAGGTTTAGCAAGTTAGCTGATGTTTTGGAGCTGAGCCAAGATAGAAGGTTGACTGGCACACATCTCCCCTACTGAGGTGATCTGTGACCCCAAGGAAACAATAAATAGGTACAAAATCCATTGCCAAGTTGATGGGAGTCCTCTCCCCATGAGAACGGCTCACAGTGTACTTTCTACAAAAAAGTGAGCAGAGTTAAGGTCTCATCCTATTTCATCCCATGAGACAGAACCTCTAAAAACTAGAACTCTTTCCCCAGAGAGGACACACAATTGTGCCATGGTTCTCTCTCACCAGGTATAAAACTGAACATAGAATCTATCCGCGATTCTGAACTCCCAGCAATCCCCTCCACTCTCACCCCAAGGTCTGAAAGCCTTTCCCTTGTGGAGTCCAAGCTCTTGGGAATTTTTTGGAGAGGTATGTATGTGGCTTGGGCTGTTCCCGGTCTGTGCTGGTTCTGTGGGACGGGTGTGGGGTGGGGACTGTGGAGTGAAGGATCCACACAGGAGAGGCAGAAATGGTTCCCCACAGCAAAGTATAACAGCGGCAGTGGCGGGAACAATAGGGCTCACACCCCTAGGGATATTTTAGAGAGACAATTCCCTCCTATCTTAACAACCAGAGTGAGCTAAGCCTCTACTCTGGTGGCAGCCACTGGCAAAATAGATCTAGGATGAAAATGCAGGCCTCATGAACAAAGGGTATGCCTGAGGTGGTACCTGTGGGGGCAGGATGCTGCGGTGATGGAGAATATAATCCCAACATGTGCAGAGACAGCATACTATCAGTGTGGAGCTGAGTCAGAATTGCTGCTTTTGTGAGCCCAAAATACAACTGGCTACCAGGGTAGCAAATTGAGGACAAAAGCAGGCATGGTAACAGCATCAGCCCAGGGAGGGGCAGAAACTGAGAGCCATTTGTGAGCCATAACCACACCTGCACCCAACCACAGAGTGCAGCGGAACGTGAGATGCCAGCCACGTGAGAATTGGCGCAGTGGCAGCAGCACAGTGCAGGGCTGAGTCAAAGTTTCTGTGGACTCAAACAGCACCTGGCCCACAGAGGAATATCGCTGGAACAGAAACACCAATTTTGCAAGAATGTAAGTGACACCAACTTCAATCTGGAGTTGGGTTGGAACTGAGTGATACTCTCCAGCTTCCATTAAACACTCAAGGTTGTCATGCTTCAGCTCCTCCTGCCAGATGGTGGCAGAGTATGGCAGCCTGGCTGAGGAGAAATAGATTTCCCTGTGACTAAGGGAGTTGCAAACCCCTGGAGCATCTTCTCATTGGAGGGAACTGGGTCAGTGCCCTGTGGCATTACCAGTGACTGGGTGTGACATAGGTGCAAGGAAGGGAAGGAGGCATTGACCTTCCTGGAATAATTCATTTGCTGGGTGGGCCCTTCTGACTCCACAGAGCACAAAAACAATTCATACTCCTGTCAGCAGTTGCCTGATATCTATTTGCTGTTGAACTTTTGAACTCTCCAACTTGAGACTGTGTACTGACTTTCACAATGGATTTGGAACTCTTGACCTGGACCAATCACCTGAGGACTATTCGAGGTTTCACCCTGGTTGTGTTGATGTGGGGATGTTAGATTTTCCTTTTCCAGTTGTTTCCCGTGGAGAGTGGGGTGCATTACTTCCTGGTATTTCTCCACAGCTGAGACTTCAAGCAAGAGTTGCAGATTCACTAGGATTGAACATAGACTATATGAAAAAAAGACTGAGCCACTTAGACCCACCACACCAAGAAGGTCCTCAGTGTCTCAGGTCATATTACTGTATGGATCCTTTGCAAAGCTGTAGGGGAAAAGCTGCAGTCACCAGTCCCAGCTCCTGTGCAAAGGGCTGGTTAATCACTACACCAGTAGCCACCAACTCACTTTGACTTTATCTGCTCATCTAGAAAAATGGTGAGAAATAATCATGGAGCAGTATCAGAGGAAAAAACTCTGGCAACATGAATCATCAGAGTAGATCAGCTACCCAAATGACCAACAAGGCGGACACACTAGAAGATCCCCTTCATCAACAAATGGCTGAGATGTGAGAAATAAAATTCAGAATTTGGATTTCAAATAAGTTTAACAGAATAGAGGTAAAGTTGGAATTGGAAATTCAAGGAGCATTTCAAAATTTGTCTCAAGAATTCAGTGAATTTAAAGACAATATCACCAAAATTTTGACACATTGAGGAAAGAATGCAACCCTCAAAAATCGGAGAAATACAGTAGAATCCCTCAGTAACAGAATGGAGCATGCAAAAGAAAGGATGTCTGAAATTGAAGATAAAGATTTTGCACACTCCCAAATGCTGAAAAAGGTAGAGAAGTGGAGAGCAAAATGCATAATTCTCTCAGGGAACTCTGGGAAAATACAAATAAAACTAATATTTGCCTAACGGGAATCCCTGAATCCAAGGAGAATGCTTTGAAATGCCCAGATGCTCTACTACAAGAGATAATCTAGGGCAGCTCCTGTGGCTCAAACAAGTAGGGTGCTGGCCCTGTATGTGGGAGGTGGCTGGTTCAAACCCAGCCATAGCCAAAAACTTCAAAAAAAAAAAAAAAAAAAGATAATCTAGGAGAAGGTCCCAAACATTTCAAGACATTCAGAAATCCAGACAGCAGACAGTTTCCAAATCCCAGCACATCTCATGCCAAATAAGCATCTCCCAGACAAATTATATTTAACCTGGCCAAAGTATATATTAAGGAGAAAGTTCTGCAAGCAGCCAGATGTAAGAAAAAGCATAACCTACAAGGGGAAGAATATTAGAATGACTGCAGATCTCACTGCTGAAAATTTTCAAGATGGAAGATGGTGGTCATGGAAATTTAACCTCCTAAAACAAAATAACTTTCAACCCAGGCTGAAACTGAGTTTCATTTATGATGGAGAAATTAAATATTCTAATGATATTCACTTGCTGAAGAAATTTGCCATAACTAAACCAGCTCTACTGGATATTCTCAGACCCTTCCTGAATAATGAGCAGCACAATCTTCTACAACCAAAGTAAACTCACTTGGAAACTTTTGATCAAATTCTAACTTCTACAGTGGTGAAAAGATTAAAAATGTCCACTGGAATTTTGAGAAAAATTGAAACCCAAAATACAACCAGATATGTCAATATTCTCAATTAATGTGAATGGCTTAAATTGTCCTCTGAAGAGGCACAGGTTGCCTGACAGGATACAACAACTCAGGCCATAAATCTCCTGTGTACAAGAATCTGATCTTGCTTTGAAAGATAAATAAATACTCAGGGTGAAGGGATAGTTATCTATAAGTCAGGCAAATTGCAACCAGTGAAAATTGTAGAAACAATAGGCTTTAAACGAAGAAAGGTAGGGAAAGATAAGTATGGGCACTTCCTATTTGATAAAGGTGACACTCAACAAAGTGAGATTTCAATTATAAACATTTATGATCCCAACCAGAATGCACCACAATTTATAAGAAAGACTGTAACAGACATGAGAAACTTGATTTCCTCCAGAACCATGATAGTTGGAGATTTTAACACGCCTTTGACAGTGATGGATAGACCCTCCAATAAGAAACTAAGACAAGGGCGGAGCCCGTGGTACAGTTGGTAGGGTGCTGGCCCCATAAAATGAGGGTGGCAGGTTCAAACGCAACCCTGGCCAAAATGCAACAACAACAACAAAAATAGCCAGGTGTTGGGGAAGGCATCTGTAGTCCGAGCTACTCGGGAAGCTGAGACAAGATAATCAACTAAACCTAGGAGTTTGAGGTTGTTGTGAGCTGTGTGACTCCATGGTACTCTACCAAGGGTGATAAAATGAGACTCTGTCTATACAAAAAAAAATAATAATAATAATAAGTAAATAAATAAAATAAGAAAAAAGAAAAGAAATAAACTAAGTAAATAAATAGGTACAGAATGGACATTTCTTAAACTAATAGAGGCTAAACACAGCAAACCCACTCCCAAAATTGGGTAGAATGGACTTAAATTCAAATCATTTCCACTCAGATCAGGAAAAAGACAAGGTTGCCCATTGTCTCCACTGCTTTTTAACATTGCAAGGGAAGTCTTAGTCATCGCAATCAGTCAAGAAAAATTGATCAAGGGTATACATACAGGGTCAGAGGAGATCAATCTTGCACACTTTGCAGATGATAAGATTGTATATCTAGAACACCCCAGGGATTCACCTACAAAACTCTTAGAAGTAATCAAATAATACAGCAGCATCTCAGATTACAAAATCAATACTCACAAATCTGTAGCATTTATATACACCAAGAATAGTCAAGATGAAAAAACAGTCAAGGACTCTATTCCTTTCACAGTAGTGCCAAAGAAGATGAAATATTTGGGAGTTTACCTAACAAAAGACGTGAAAGATCTCTGTAAAGAGACTATGAAACTCTCAGAAAATAATTAGCTGAAGATGTTAAGAAATGGAAAAACATGCCATGCACCTACGAGGGAAGAATCAACATTGTTAAAATGTGCATATGATACAAAGCAATATACAATTTTAATGCAATCCCTAGTAAATCACCACTGTCATAATTTAAAGACCTCAAAACAATAATGCTTCATTTTATATGGAATCAGAAAAACAGTCGAATAGTCAAGACATTCTCAGAAATCAAAACAAATCAGGAGGAATCACACTACCAAACCTCAGATGATACTATATATCAATAGTGACCAAAACAGCATGGTAATGGCACAAAAACAGAGACATCAATGTATGCAAAAGAATATAGAAACAAGAAATGAATGCAGCTACTTACCATCATTTCATCTTTGATAAGACAATTAAAAACACTCAGTGGAGAAAAGACTCCTTATTTAACAAATGGCACTATGTGAACTAACTGGAGTCCTGTAGAAGACTGAAGCTGAACCCATACTTTCACTATTAACTAAGATAGACTCTCACTGGATTAAAGATTTAAACTTAAGATATGAAACTGCAAAAGTAGTAGAAGAAAGTACAGGGAATACACTTGAAGAAATCAGCCTGAGTGAATATTTTATGAGAAAGACTCCCTGGGCAATGGAAGCAACACCAATATAGGGAATCAATACCTTACAGGGATCTGATCAAACTAAAAAGTTTCTGCACAGCCAAGACCATGGTAAGTAAAGTAAGCACATAGCCCTCAGAATGGGAAAAGATATCTGCAGTTTATGTCTCCAACAAAGGTTTAATAACCAGAATCCACAGAGAACTCAAGATATTAGCAGGAAAAGAACAAGTGATCCCATCTCAGTGTGGGCAAGGGACTTGAGGAGAACCTTCTGAAAAGTACAGGTGCAGGGCCTACAGACACATGGAAAAATGCTCTCCATCCTTCCTCATCAGAGAAATGCAAATCGAAACCACTTTGAGATATCATCTAACTCCAGTAAGATGAATCTATATCACTAATGCCAAAACCACAGATGTTGATGTGGATGTGGAAAAAAAGGAAAACGTGGGCGGTGCCTGTGGCTTAACGGAGTAGGGTGCCAGCACCATATGCCAGAGGTGGCAGGTTCCACCCCAGCCTCCACCAAAAACTACAAAAAATATTATACACACACACACACACACACACATACATATACACATTTGCCCTGTGGGTGGGACTGCAAAGTAATGCATTCATTTTGGAAAGATGTTTGGCGAATAGACCTGCCATTCGAGCCTTCAATTTTTCTATTATTTATATATCCAGAGGAACAAAAATCACAATGTAACAAAGATATTTGCAACAGAATGTTTATTGTAGCCCATAATTGCTAAGTCATGGAAGAAGCCCAAGTGCCTATCGATGCATGGTATATGTATACAATAGAATATTATGCAGCCTTAAAAAAGATAAAGACTTTAACACTTTCATGATTACATGCATGGAGCTGTGACGTATACTCTGGAGTATGTGGAAGTAAGGGCAAGGGCCACAACGCTTGACCACCTTTTCTATTTCAGTAGAAAGCAGGTTGAAGATCGAGGCTGAGGGTGTCTTGCTGTTGCTTTGCCTTGTCTCCAACACAAGAACTCAGGGGATCAGCCCAGGATCCAAATACTGTAGTCAGGGGTGGCAAAAGCCATTTAACTCTAATTAAGAAATGACCTTATTTGGGGCTATGAGGAGTGTCCAATCCTCAGGCCTCGGTGACACATAAGGATTATTTCAGGATGGATTTACATATCCGTTGTGGCAGATATCACCACAATTATGCACAGATTTCTTTTTGCCTATGAAGTTTCACTAGTGATTGTATATTGAACATGTGGCCCAACATAATTATTCTACTTCCCATATGGACAATAAGCCAAAAGTTGGGACACACCTCACTCAGAGGAGAAGAATGTTGGAACTTTCCAGATAGGCAGATATTTCCCATGATCATCATAAATAATTGCCAGCATGGAATACACTACTGGACCCATTGTCTAATCAGATTTCGAGAGAGTACCTTCAATGAGACACCTACCATCAAATACAGGCCTATTCTAGAGAAAGAACTAAAATCTCATGAAAAGTAGAACAGATAATTGCATGATTTTAGGTCTGTGAAATCACTCTCTGATCTTTGGGCTCGGGTTTTGTTCTGTAACATCCCAGGAAAGCACTAGGTATAAACCATACTCTCTCACTTACCAATCCATGCTGTGAAAAAGAAAGGAAGGATTGTTGAATACGTTGGCC
The DNA here is from genome assembly GCA_963574655.1 of Perodicticus potto. Lineage (NCBI taxonomy): Eukaryota > Metazoa > Chordata > Mammalia > Primates > Lorisidae > Perodicticus > Perodicticus potto. The sequence goes on along the minus strand of CAUYRH010174537.1, from coordinate 9,879 downwards.
AGATATACAAACTTTTGGAAGCAGGAATTGAGTGTGGAGAAAAGAATACCTCTCTTTTGTTACTGTTTGAACCGAACAAATACTCCAAATAGTCACCACACATGTGTAGCAGGAATAAGGTTAAGCTTAAAGATGGTAACTCCTTCAATCTCTTGCCCCAATCAGTCCAAACCCAAGGACCAGACATCTCTGGAGAACACCTACCCATCAGATGAAATGGCAATATCCTAACTTACCAAATTCCAAACCCACTTGTCCTGACTCATTGTTCCACCTCCCACCCCGGGGCCACAATAAATCTCCTCCTCTATGTATTCCCTGATTCCATCTACCAACTAACTTCTCCTCATACCTCAGTGGTTGAAAACTGAGCCTAGAAAATTTTCTTTCTCTGTCCCTCTGTCTCTCTGTCTATCTCTCTCTCTCTCTCAAAGTAGAATAGCATTCTCAGCCACCTGAGATGACCAAAAGGGCATGTCTCCATTCGATTCTAATGTGGTTCATGAACCAGCCATAACCTGAAATAGCTGGGGCCAGGTTGCATTTTGTCTTTGACACAAATTCAGTTCCTCAAAACTGGGGGACCTTGCCTTCCAGGAGGTCAACTTTCAACAGCTCCCCCTCTTTTTCTTTCTAAGCGCATGCAGTGAAGATTGGACTTTAATTCTTGGACTGCAGTGAAGGCTCTCCAGAGGGCTGCAGGAAATACACATAACAAAGTAAAAACCATTATCTCCAATCTAATAATGACATATATCACATAAGTGAAAGATGTTGATGGTATATAGTTAGTAAGAAACTGCTTTATAGCTGTGACCACCTCTTGTGATGATAACATCTGTGAATGGGCATTTTGAATAGACTGGATATGCAAATGTAGAGCAGTAATATCTACTGAAAAATTATTAGAGGTCCAAATGCCCTGCAAGTAGCACTGGACACAAAATTCCAAATTCATTCAGGAGCCTTATATTTTTAATCAGTAACAAAAATCCGTTGAAATCCTGCATGACAGTGTAGAGGAAGACGGACATTAAGGGCTGGAACTTGTTGTCCTAAAAGCAGGGCCACCTCTTCAAGGGCATTATGTTTTTCCTCAATTTTACAATCAATCTTTTCATGAATGGGCAAAGAAGTTGAAACATTTTTAGAAAGAGCTTTTATATAAAGAATAGTCTGTATGGATTGAGTTATAGCTACTGAAGCAGTAGAAGCTGCAGCCACAGTAGTTACAAGGGCAATAATTCCAGCAGCTAATATGCCTAAAAAATGCTTAGGGCATTTAAGCTGCTCAACTTATAACAGCAAAACTTGATACCCAGGATCAGCATACCAAGTGCCATTCACATGTACTGGGATCATAACAAAAGGGGGTTGCAGCAGTATAAAACAATATTTTGGTGCTGTTGGGTGCTAGAAAGACAATTAGTTAAGCTACAATTAGTGCAAGTAACAACATATTCATAGTCTGTAGCCACAGAGCCTTTCTATGAAAAAATATGAGGCTTCATGGTAATGTTTAAAGGACCTGCTAAAAAAACAAGGGGTGTTATACACATGCCTTGAGATACAAAGTTTACTTACTAACCTTTGCTCCACAGTAGGATGTGTGAATGTTATTGGACCACTGGCAGCAGTGGCTCGCCATAGGCCTGTTTGCAACTGACCTCCAAGGGTAGACAAAATTTTCTTAGTCCCTGGTGGTCCCTCCTGATTGTAGCAATTGCCCCACCACTGAAAACAACAAAGTAGGGGACCTGGCCTTATTCACAATAGCCAAAAAGGGACGAGACCAATTGTACACAGAAAAAGAAATGCCAAAAATTTTGTGTATAGCTCCAGGGGTATAAGAACAAGCTATCCATGGTAGAAAGTCATCAAAAGAATGTTAAATCCCTAATAATGTGCAGGGAGGTAAAGAGGCTAAGGGAGATACCCCCAGTTTGATGCCTTGCAGCTGTGGAAACCCATAAAAAGTCATGTTTCACTCAGAAAAAGGAAGTATGGGATTGAAGCCAGACAGATTGCGCCCATTTCCACGGCCTAAAATCTTGTGTAGTTCCATGGCTAGCTGTAAACATCCTGTCTGATTCACCTGATGATTCATACACAGAGGAACTCCCTCAGAATAACCGGTATAAACATAGAGGGTCCATTGAGTAACAGTGGACTCCCCATCAGTGGGTCCAAACACAGGGGTGTTATTGACAAAGACTGGCACTTTAGGATCTTCCAAGGCAATAGGGAAAAGAACAGGGCGATCAGGGAAATAAACCCAATAGGGTTCCCCTCTCACTAGGGCAACCTGCAACTTTAGCAGTGGTATCATAGCCACAAAAAGGTGATCAGCGTGGGCACTGTTCCCTGACTCTGGAGTAGGTCCTCCGCCTGAGAGGTCAGCTGCCTCATTTGTCCCCAGGTTAGTAGCTGGGCTGACAGGGATCTCTGAGATAGTCTGGAGGATCTCTTTGCTGTAAGTTCTCAGGGAGGGGGAGCGAGATCCTCCAGCTTCATTTTCTTGAGAGAGGGAATCAGGTGACTGGGGTCGCGACAAGGGAAATTCCACCTCCTTGAGGAGCCTCTCTGGAATCCCACGGGGTCCATCCGTGGTCTCTGAAAAACCGCAAACATTTCCTTGTCCCCAAATGAGTACCGGTCCGGGGCCAAATCACTGTCCTATGAGGGGATCCTTCCTCTTAACCTAGGGGAAGGAGCCAGGATGGGGATGCCAAGTGATCCGCAGTGAACTGGCCTTCCATATCTAATGAAGAAAATTAAGGACAAAAAGGGCATGAGAAAGATAATTCTGAGGTGTCAGGGGAAATAACTCTCCCTGCTTTATTTTTTACAGTTGAAGCTTTAGGCGTGTATAAGCCTGTTCCACAATGTCTTGACCCTGAGGATTGTAAAGAGTACCAAAATAAAATGATGGATAGAAAACTGTGCCATAAATGAAGCAAGGGCTTTGGATGTATAACCAGGAGAGATGTCGGTTGTGACAACTTTAGGAGCTTCAAGAACAGAATAACAGTGCAAATGGTGTGCTTTAACATCTTGGATAGCTTCCCCAGAATGGACAGAAGCCACAAGAACCCCAGAATAAATATATACACAGACATGCACATAAGCAAGTTTACCAAAAGGAGAAGAATGTGTGGCACCCTTTTGCCACAACTGCCCAGACAAAAGGCCTCGAGGATTAACCCCATAATGGAGTGCTGGAACATGAGGTAAGCAACAAGAACATTGCTTCACAATATGTCAGGCTGCTTCTCATGAAATACAAAACTGCAGATGCAGGACATGTGCATTTTGATGATGAATGGCATGAGAAGCTTGGACCTTATCAGTCATAGACAACATAAGCAAGCCCACAGGACAGAGAGAATCAGCTAGAGCATTGCCTTAAGCTAAAGATCCAGGCAAAGCAGTATGACCACAAAACTTACCAACATAGTGGCAGGCAGACCGGGCAGGTAAATTCTGCTGAACCTGTAACAAAAGTGCTTGAAGACCTGAATCCAATGAAGGGCCAATGGTGGCTTCCTCCAAAACGTACAAACAGCAAAACACTCAATCGCTATCAGTATAAAGAATTAAAGGAGGGGGAGATTTTTGAAAAGCTAAGTGTGCTGCAACTTATTCAACTCTTTGGGCAGAAGAAAGACAAGTACGACATTTAAAAGTTTGACCATTTAAAACTAACACAGCATAGCCAGAAGAGGAACTGTCAATAAAGGCAAAATCTGCATGAGGAAGTGGAACAGCAGAACGAAGGTGAGGAAAAATCAAAGGGTTCTAGCGTAAAAATGAAAATCCAGGGTAATGACAAGTAATCTAACCCGTAAAACTGGCAAAAGCAAGTTGCCAGCCAGTATTAAACTGTCATAATAAACTGACTTGTGCTGCGGTGTAAGGAACTATAATAAAATGAGGGTCAATCTCACACAGTTGTAGTGCATGTGTGCTGGCAGCTGTGTTGGGCTCCTTCAATCTTGGATAATATACCCTTGCCCAGTCCACTGGCATGAAAAATATTTTATACATATATCCCAAATGGGATTTATTACCAGCATTTCCATCCTAACTCAATATAAGAAAATCAAATAATAGAACACACTACCTTAATATAATCAATATGAAAAACTATACTATCGCCCCAAGAGACACAAAAAAGCCTTTTGACAGAGGAAACATACCTTGTTGATAAAGTCTTTTAGAACTCTTAGATTAGATGGGGACATCTTGAAGACTACTAAGGGGATTTCTAGATGATCGGATACATATAAAGTGCTATATTCACACGATGGAATAGGTTTCAACAATCAAGAGGAATGAAGTGCACATTTATGTGACAATAAGAATGAAACTTAAAATAATTATGATAAGGGAACATGGCAAGTTACAAAAGAGCACATAGAGGAAGACTAACCTCAGAAGAAAACATCAAGACAAGGCCAATTGTCTGCCAGGAGTAGGGGGCCGGTGTTGGAGGGTGGTGGACAAGATGAAAGTGACTTGTAGTAAGTATGGACATTCTTTGTGTGGGGAAGAATATATAGTCCTACAATTAGATTGAGATGATAGCTGTTCCATTCTGTGACTATACTAAGAAACACAGAATGGTACACTTTCAAAGGTGAACTACTTATTTCAATGAAGCTACTCGAAGATGTGTTCCAAAACTTGAGGTGCTCAAAAGGCTCACAGCACCCAGATACTGAGAGTAGGTGAGAGATAGTCAACCCTATCTCCATGCTCACAAACAGGTTACCATTAATTGACATGGAAGACACATTGTTCCATCCTACTGAAGTTGTCATTTTCTTTTTCCTTGAGGCAGAGTCTGACACATTTCCCCTGGGTAGAGAGTTGTGACATCATCATAGCTAACCACAATCTTAAACTCCTGGGATTAACAGATCTTATTGCCTCGGCCTCCTGCGCATCTTGGAGTCCAGATGAACACCACAGTGCCCAGTTACTTTGGACCACCTGCTTCTGAATCCCAGAATGCTAGGATTACAGTTATGAGCCACTAATCCAGAACTTGAAGTTGGGATATTTTTCAAACTATGGTTTGTTGCCACCATTAGGGCTTCATTACTGTCATTTTGGAAATTTGGGAGGTACAGTGAGTTGGATTGTCTGATTTTCTGAATTGGAGACCATCCTGAGCCATAGTGAAATCCATATCTCTGAAAAATAAAAAATGCACCTCACTTTATTCCCAGCTGAGAGAATAGGTTCGTTTGATAACAACAGTTAAAGATTACTGTCAGATATGATCCCAGAATACTCTATTGAGGGCAACAAAATGAGACTCTGTCTCAATACATAAATGGAAATAACAATAGGTAGGTAACTTACCCCTCATTTTTACTTTTAACCACTAATGTAGAGTTGAAATTTTACCCTTGGACTAGATGTCAATTAGAGACATTTTTCTCTCATAGGGAAATTGTGTTCCTGTAGCCTCTATTAGTCAAGCCTTTGGATTTTATGTATGTTTAAGCCTTTGATATCCTGGATTTTGTAGTCACTCTAAATCGCCCTTATAGAGAATTCTTGACTCCAATCAGTCTTTTCATATCACCCTAAAATATCCAGAGTACACTTTCCACCCCTTCTGTTGGGGTCCTTTAATCTGGCCCAATATTCCCTTGCCCTAATTGGTCAGAAGCCAAGGACAAGACATCTCTGGACAACACCTATCCAACAGATAAACTAGCAACATCCTAATGAAGCAATCCCTAATATACGTTTCCTGACTCATTTCCCTTCCCCCACCCAGGTCCATAAATCTCCTCTTTTATGTACTACCCTATTCCATCTGTCTACAGACTTCTTCTTGTACTTTGCTCTTGGAAAGTGTGCCAAAGAATATTTTCTTCTTTTGTTATTTTTCATGAGACAGACCCTCACGCTGTTGCCAGGGCTAGAGTGTCATGGCATCATCTTAAAACACAGCAAAATCCGACTCTTGTGTTGAAGGGATCCTACTGTCTCAGCCTCTGGGGTAGTGAGAACTAAGGAAATGGGCCACAAAGCTTGACTACATGTTCTGTTTCAGTAGAAACAGGGTGGAAGATTGGGGCAGAGGTTGTCTTGCTGTTGCAAAGCCTTGTCTCTAACAGGTGAGCTTATGGGGTCAACCCACCTTGGCCTCTCAGAGCATCCAAATATTTTATTCATGCGAGGCAAAATCATTGAACTTTACGTAGGAAATGACCTTATCAGGGGTTTTGAGAACTGTCTAATCCTCAGGCCCCAGTGACACATAGAGATTATGTCAGGACTGTTTTGCATAGCAGTGTTGGCAGATATCACCACAAATATCCACGGATCTATTTTTGGTAACCAGGATTCATTAGGGACTGTGTATTCAATGTGTGACCCCCCAAAACTCTTCTACTTCCTATGTGGCTAAGAAGCCAAAAATTTGGACACACTTGGCACGGATGTCAGGAATGTTGGAACTTTTCAGATAGGCTGATATTTCCCATGATGATCATAAATAACAACAGGTATGGAGTACACTACTGGACACATTGTCTAACCAGGTTTCAAGAGAGGACCTTCATTGAGACCCCTACCATCCCAAACAAGCTTATTCTAGAGAAATAAGTAAAACTTCATGAAAAGTACAAGTGAGAATTATGTGACATACATGCCAGGTCTGTGAAATCACTGCCCAAAGTTTGGGCTCATGTTCTAGGTCTATAACATCCCAGGGCACCCATAGGTTTAAACCAAACCACACTCTTCCACTAGCTTAAGAATCCATAACTTAAAAAGGAAAGGAATAGTTGTTGCAATCCCTTGGCCACAGATAAAAACAAACTGTTAGAAGAAGGAATTGAGTGTGGAGAAAAGAACCACACACTTTTGTTATTGTATGAACGCAGTGAAAAACCCAGACAGCCACTACGCCTGCTGAACAGGAATAAGGTTAATCGTGTCCATGATAACCCAGGGCAACATCCGTGGTGATCATGTAGTGACTTCATCCTGTAATGTCTTTTGATCCAGGCTTCTGGTCAAAAATACTAAGTGGCCTTTTCTGCTCACTTTTGCTGCTGTCCTCTAAGTGTTTGAACCAGGACACTTCTTTTCCCTCCATCCACAGAAAGAGAAGTGATCCCTCATTTGTGCCTTATTGATTATATTGACAGTTGAGATTCCTGGCACCATGCTGACACAACAGTTGATATTTTACAACAGTGTGACTCAAGCTGCATCATTGCTGTCAAAACTGCATGGAGTATTTTAAGTAGGATGCTTTTTTTTTTTTTTTTTTTCCCTTTGAGACAGAGTTTAACTTTGTCTCATTTGGTAGAGTGCTGTGACATCACAGCTCACAGCAACCTCCATCTCCCTGGAATCGGCAATTCATTTGCCTCAACTTCCTGAGTATCTGGAACTACAAGTACCTCCTACAACACCCGTATATTTTTTGTTGCAGTTTATCCAGTGCTGGGTTTGAACTCATCACCCTCCTTTTATAGGCTAGGTCCCCTAACCGCTGAGACACAGGCTCTACCATTGTTTGTCTATTTCAAGGACTTCCTTGGCAGCTACCTCAAAACATTCAATGGAGTGCAGTTTACAAATTTACTATGCCTGGCTATAGCCTCCATTTGGTCATAGCTTCACAGGTCTTAAGGATGTCTACTTTACTTGAGAAATCAAGGAAATTATGGCCTTTTTAGATGATGAAAATTTTTCTTTTTTTTTTTTTTTTTCTTGGTGGGTTTGTCTGTGCATGGGTGTGTGTATGGGTAGTTTTGAAATACGGTTTTCCTATGTCATATAGGCTAGTCTTTTGTGGCCTCAGCCTAGATGATGGCAATCTCAAACTCTAGGATTCAGGCAAAACTCCTTCCTGAGACTCCCAAGTGCCTATGAATACTGTTGCCTATCATAATGCCTAGATAAATTTACACTTTTTCTTAGAGACAGGATGTGACACTTACTCTCTTCATTCTCAGTACCACCTGTTTCAAGAACTCCACTCATCTCAGCCTGGCAGAGGATTAAAAGTGTGAGCCACCAAGTTTAGTCATGTTCACTTTCATTGTTTCCCTCCCTCCCCCTTCCCTTCACCCTCCTTCACTTTGTCCTTCCTCAATCTAGTTCTGTCTCTCTCTTTGGCTTGAACTCTCCATTCTTTTCTTTCCTTAATTCCTTTCTTTCCTCTATCTCTATCTCTACTGCTTATGGGAAACTTCTCTAGTAAGAAACAAACAATCTATACAAGTGATCCCTGAAAGTGTAGTCTTGAACCCTATACTTGAAATGGGTGAATTGTGGTGTCTGTGAATTATATCTGAATAGATTTGTTATATTTTAATCTACAGTCTCTTGTCTATGAGGGAAATAGAGAAAAAACCTTGTGGAAAACATAAGCATGGATGAGCACCATAGCTGATATTTGTAATCACAGCAATTTCAGAGGCCAAGTCAGAAAGATTCCTATAAGCTAAGGGGTTTCAGATCTCAATGACAAACTTAGTTAGACCCCACAAGTCCTAAACATAAGTGCAAAACTTCCCCAGCACTGGTGCCCTGGGTATGTACTCTCAACTGCTAAGAAGGATAACGTCAGGAGGATCACTTGAGTTTAGCATTTTGCATTTCCTTGAGCTCTGATGGTACCTATGTATTTTTCTGGGGCAAAGGGGAAAATACATTATGAAATCTATAAGAGATATACTGCATAGGTACAGGAAAAGTCCGGTAGCATACAATATATTTTATACATGTATCCTAAATTGGATTTATTACCAAGATTGCCAATCTATCTCAATATGGGAAAATCAACTAATAGAACACACTACCTTAATGGAATCATTAAGAAAAAACATATGGTCACCTCAGGAGACACAGAGAAGGATTTTTGACAGAGGCAACATATTTTTTGATAGAAAATAGAGAAAACCCTTCACCAAAACATACGCATAGATTACCACAATAGCTCACACCTATAATCTCTGCAATTTCAGAGGATAAGGCAGAAACATCACTAGAAATGAAGGGGTTTCAGGCCAGAATTAGCAACATTGAAAGACCCTACTTGTCCAGGAAATAAGTGCAAAACTTCCCCAGCTGTGGTGGCATGGGCCTGTGCTCTAAGCTGCTGAGAAGCATAAATTCAGGAGGATCACTTGAGGTTAGCAGCTTGCATTTCCTTGAGCAACAATGGTACCAAAGTATTTTTCTTGGGCAAAGAGGGAAATGCAGTATCCAATCCATAAGAGATATACCGTATAGGTGCAGAAGTCCAGTAGAATACAAAATATTTTATACATTTATCCCAGAAGTGATTTATTACCATGATTGCCATACCAGCTCAATATGGGAAAATAAACTAATAGAACACACTACCTTCAGAAAATCAGAAGAAAAACCATACTGTCGCCTCAAGAGACACAGAAAAGTTTTTGACAGAGGTAACATACCTTGTTCATAAAATCTTTTAAAAATCTTAGATAAGAAGGGAACATTTTCATGAGTACTAAGGGGATTTACAGATGATTGGAAACATATAAAGTTTTATATTCAAATTGTTGCATGACAGGAGATGCGAGGGGCTGCAGCTTTGCCTCAGGTGTAAATTTGCTCTGTAATGTTAGAAAGGGTGCAAGAAGCAGGCTACAAGCTCTGTTGTGGCACGTAGCAAATTAACTTTATTTCTTACCACCTTATATACATTAGCAGTCATGTGCACACTTAATCTGATTTACAACATTCACCATTATCTAACTTCCTCTATCTAACTCTAAACCTAAGTGGCAGATATCATGTGTACAAACCAGCATAGTGCTCTTTTATCTTAACTTCTTGTAAATGAGCATCAGCTTTTGTGTAAGAAATCTA
>CAUYRH010174534.1:0-70344 GCA_963574655.1 Perodicticus potto | reverse complement strand
ATAGGCGCCCTCCACAACGCCCGGCTATTTTTCTGTTGTAGTTTGGCCGGGGCTGGGTTTGAACCTGCCACCCTCAATATATGGGGCCAGCGCCCTACTCACTGAGCCACAGGCGCCGCCCCACACTTGTTTTCTTACAGTAGGTATCAGCAAACTCTGGCTCACAGGCCACATGCTGCTTCCCTCCTATTTTCTGTGGCCCAGGAGCTAAGAAGGACTTTTGTCTTTGTAGATGGTTAGCAAAAACAATCAAAAGCTAAATATTTTTTGACACATGGAAGTTGTGTGAAATCACATTTTGGTGAAGTCTTACAGGAACACAGCCACAGTCGTCTGTGGCTACTCACCCCACAATGGCAGAGTTGCATGGTTGTGTCAGAGACTGTCCTACCCACAAAGCCTAAAGAATTTGTTGGTTCGGTGCCTGTGGCTCAATGGGCTAAGGCACCAGCCACGTACACCTGAGCTGGCGGGTTCGAATCCAGCCTAGGGGCCCGCCAAACAACAATGATGGCTGCAACCAAAAAATGGCCGGGCGCTGTGGCGGGTGCCTGTGGTCCCAGCTGCTTGGGAGGTGGAGGCAGGAGACTCGCTTGAGCCCAGGAATTGGAGGTTGTTGTGAGCTGTGATGCCACAGCACTCTATCCAGGGTGACAGCTTGAGGGTCTGTCTCAAAAAAAAAAAAAAATAATAATAATAATGCAAATTGGGCATAGTGGCTAACACTTGTAATCCTAGCACTCTGGGAAGTTGAGGGAGGAGAATCTCTTGAGCTCAAGGTTTCGAGACCAGCCTGAGCAAGAGTAAGACCCTGTCTCTACTAAGAAAAAAATTTAAAAAGTAGCCAGGCACAGTGGCAGGTACAGTACCTGTAGCCCTGGCTACTCGGGAAGCTGACTCAGGAAGATCACTTGAGTCCAGGAATTGGTGGTTGCAATGAGTTATAATGACAACACTATACTTTAGCCTAGCAACAGAGTGAGAATCTGTCTCAAAAAAAAGGAGAAAAAATAAATAATAGGCAAGTCCACACAAGCTATGCCCAGGCTTAGGCCAGGGGCCTGGCAACTAAGTCAGGGTGGCCACCCCAGCCCAGACCCCATCCTATATAAGCCCCAGAAGAGAACTGTAGTCCCCCTTTTCAGGCTCTGGGCCCTGCTGTCCCCCTTGGAGTCCTCTGCCCACCCCTGTGTGACCTGTAGTTATGGAATAAGGAGAGACTACATCCTGGGGTGGGAATCCAGAGAAGATATAATCTGAGGGCCCCCCACCCAGTGTGGACCCAGAGGACCCAAAGCAGGGCTCAGCCCAGCCTTGGCTGACCTTCAGGCTCTCCTGGTCATAAGTGGGGAGATGGTTGTAGGAATGAGCCATCCTGAGGAGGAGGCAGAGCCAAGCCTTCCAGTGGGAGCAGCAGCCCCACTACATATGCCCTGCCCAGCTGACACATTGCATCCCACCTTCCTGCCTTTTCAGGAACTGGGCCTGGCCCAGATCCCCTCCTTTCTTTTCTCTAGTTCTTGGTTTCATTGGCTCTCTCCCCCTCATTCTGGACCTCTCATTTGCACACTATTTCCTAGATTTGCTGCCTTACCCTGTTTACAAAATGTAGGCTGCCCAGCCCCAAACTTGTATTAGAACCATCTGACAAATGTAAGAAGGGACATCTTTCAGGCCTTTGGGACTGCCACTCCCCCAGGCCTCAGGATTGAGGAGGTTGCTGAATGGTGCCAATGACAGATACCCAGCAGCCTATTCTCCACAGGTGGAGCCTAGGACCCAACCCTGCTCAGTCCCCTTGGGAACCACAGGGCTGCAGTCTCTCCTAAGCCCCTTTCCCATCCCTAAAGAAGCAAACAACCCTGATAGTTTGGGGGGAACTACTAAGGGCTGGGGTCCTAGTCCCAACCCTCTTCTTTTTTTTTTTTTTTTGTAGAGACAGAGTCTCACTTCGTCACCCTTGGTAGAGTGCCATGGCATCACATGGCTCACAGCAACCTCCAACTCCTGGGCTTAGGCAATTTTCCTGCCTCAGCCTACCAAGTAGCTGGGACTACAGGTGCCTGCCACAAGGCCTGGCTATTTTTCTGTTTTTGCAGTTCGGCCGAGGTCAGATTTGAACCCGCCACCTTCGGTACATGGGGCCGGCGCCCCACTCGATGAGCCACAGGCGCCGCCCCCAACCCTCTTCTTGCACCCACATGCCAGACCCTGCCCTGTGAGGCAGGACAGATGTGTGTCTCCTTTCCACTGTACCTGTAGCCCAGCCACGGCTTGGTACACAGTCAGGAGGAAATACAAATTATTTTCAATGTATTTGGAAGAATAAATGGAAGAATGATGGGGAGAGTCACATACTGTGTGCTGGGTTTCTTACATGTCATTCTCACAGCAACCCTGCTACCCCCATGTCACAAAGGGAGACACTGAGACTCAGAGGTGCCATGCCTCAAGCCAGGGTGGCAGAGCCAGGATTTGAACCCGAAGGGCCTGTAGCCCCTTGACTCCCACATTATCCTGAGGCGTGCACTGAGCCCCAGTGCTTCTGGTAAGGGAACTGCTCCTGCTACATCGCCCCCCTGGCTCTGGGCCCACAAGGTGGCTCTGCCCATCTCCCTAGAGAGGGGGGAAGACCACACTCCCTCTCCTTGGTCCTAGTTGTTTAAGATGAGCTTTGATCTTAAATATGTTTTAAATTTGCTTTTAATCAAGTTCTGGCCCCTTTCTTCTTTTTCACATTTGTTTGTAGCCTGAACACATATGGAGGGAGGGGTGTTCAGGGGATGGACCCCCTGCTCCCCACTGCATTGTTCCTCTCTTTCTGGACCCCATCCAATAATCCAATTTAAAACCCTTGCTCTGGTCTGGAATTTTAATTTGGGGCTTACAAAGAGGGAGCCAAGCAACACAGAATAGAAATTCATTGTCTCTTCTAATCAGGGACAATCAGATGTTTATAATGAGTTTCTCCAAGCTGCAAATAGTGGTTTCTGGGGCCAAGAGTCAGGCAGCAGCAGGCCAGGTCAGGGGCTGTGCAGCACAGGCAAACAACATCCTCAAGTCCAAAAAATATTCTGGGTCCTCAGCTTTGTCAACATAGAGGGGAGCCTGTCTTGGAACTTCAGCTACTCAGGGAGATGGGGCCTCTGAACCAGGGCCTACTCACTTAGGGTCTGGAGCCCCAAGAGGGACAGGGAAATGCCCAGCTTTTTACAGTGCACTGAGGGTGGAGTTGGATTCAAATCAGTTGGACTCTCCTGTCCTCCTAGCTTGGACCTTGGCACATGAGCTCTCTCTCAAAAGGATCATTTCTTCATTGTTATACTCCTATTCCATCTATTCACCAGTGTTTGCCAGTACCTTGTGTGCCAGGCCTTGTGCTGGTTCTAGGAGTACAACGGGAAAGGACAGGCTCTGTTCCTGCCCTTATGGAACTCTCAGTCTGGTCCTATCCCAGGCCTTAGTTCCTTCCTCTGCAAAATAAGGACATTAGCACCCTCCTGCCCAGTACCTTTTGTTTTGCAACTCCAAGGGTGATCATTCTTTTTTTTTTTGAGACAGAGCCTCAAGCTCTGGACAGAGTGCCGTGGCATCACAGCTCACAGCAACTTCAAACTCTTGGGCTTAAGCATTCTTTTGCCTCAGACTCCTGGCTATTTTTTGATTGGAACTGTCATTGTTGTTTAGCAGGCCCGGGCCAGGCTTGAACCCGCCAGCCTCAGTGTATGTGGCTGGCACCCTATTCACGGAGCTACAAGTGCTGAGCCAGTGTGATCATTCTTAAAGGCCACAGTGTGGACAGTGTCCTTGAAGGAGTTGCCACCTGCAGCACCATCCCTGGCACCTTTGCTGTGTGGTGAGAGAGGCCATGGAAGAAAGTACTGCCCTAGATAAGGTGACCTCATTTGCGAAAATTCCAGCCTTCTCTCAGGGACAAGGTCATGGGCTTTGAGGCTCAGTGCGCTTGGCTTCTGAAGAGTGGGAAGCCCAGGGCTAAGGCAGCCAGACCAGAGCAAGTTCTTGAAGGTTATCAGTGTGGCCACTGGAAGCCTACTCTCAATGAGAGCCCTGGCTAAGATCCAGAACCTGGAGAACCTCAGCCCTGGGCTTAAGCTCCACCCCTCCTACTGTGTTTACACTCCCTGTACTTTCCCTTAGATCCCTCCTATTGTCCCAGGGCTGAGACCTTTTCAGATGTTGAGCCTTTTGTCCATTTGTCTTAATGCAGTGTTTTAAAACACTGGCTGTGACTGCATAAGCCACTTGCCCTGGGTCTCACAGCAAAACTACACACAGAGCCACAAGCTACCCCCCCAACAGTGCCTTCCTGTCTGCTATCATTAGTGGGATTTGCTGTCCTCGAGGGAACTGGGATGAGGGAAGAGCAAATGGAACACTGGTCTCCCCTGACAGGGGCTGGCTCTGTGCTGACCTAGTGATCTCGGGTAAGTCTCCTTCTTCCTTGAGCAATGAAGACAAGACACTGCGCACTCCCACTCCCATGAGGCTCCGATGGATGGGGTAGGGGGAGATGCAGCTTTGGTCTTGTTTATGGGGGCTCCATGGGCAGCATTCCCACCATCAGTGGCGTCTCAGGGGAGTGAGCATCATTTAAAGAGTAAAATTAAAAATGCTTCTTCACACAGCCGCCCTGCTTTTGCTGCTAATGGCCACTTAACCCAATTAAACTGATGCATTGTTGGTGGTGTGGCCCGGTCTATTCAGGAACCCGAAGGCTGGGTGTTCAGCAGGATAGGAGGTATGAACCAGGGGGCCAGGGGCTTAGGGGCAGAAGACCACTCCCTCTGTCAAGAGGGAGAACCTTCCACCTAGCTCCCACATACTCACTGCTTCCTTTCTAAAGCTTTGTCTAAAACAGAGTTTCTTGGCCCTCCAACCATTGACATTTTGAGCTGGATAATTCTTTGCTGTGGGGGACTGCTCTGTGCACTGTGAAACCCACTAGATGGCTATAATACACCACTCTGCCAATTGTAACAACCAAAAGTGTTTCCAAATATTGCCAAATGTTGCCCAGGGGCAAAGTTGCCCCATTTGATAACCACTGATCCAATGGGAAAAACCTTGGGGACCATTCAACCATGGTGAATAGAACTCCCACAAGCAGGGAGACATTGGAGACTTCAGAGAGATACAGACAGAATGGAGCAGCTCCAGCAAGACAAAGATCCCTTCAGTCCAAAGGGGTAATCAGGAAGGCTTCTTGGAGGAGGCACTAAAGATTTGGAGGGAAAGTTTGGCATTGAAGCAGCTGGAGGCCAGTTCAGCTGGTTCCACTGGTGCATTCATTGATGGGGGTGAGACATACAGGTTGGCCCAGGAGGACCAGGCTACGGGTTCACTTATTGCCAAGGCCCAGCCTGGAATAGGACACAAGTTCTACAAACTTGTGAACATTGATAGAACAAACATCAGGGCTGTGGCTCTGGGACTGACTCCAGACTAAAACTCTAGGGGGTACAGTGATGGTGGACATACAGGCAGGGGAGACTGTTGTGTTGGCTGCCTCCACCCACCCTTCTCTAGGCAATTAAAAGGTGTTTGTGTGGGGCTGGCAGTGGCTTCTGCCTCTCCTCCATTATGAACATTAAGAGATCTTGACCCTTCCACTTTGCCGGCTCTTGAAAGGAGCCGCAGACACATGGAGCCAATTAGGCGCACGCGTAGGCGCCGAGCGCCTAAACAGCCTTTTCTCCCTGATTGCCGCGTTTACAGCTGATTATTCTCCCCTCACCCAATGTTGCTGCTTCCTGGCAAGGGGCCGCTCAGAGGAGCGGGCTGGGGGTCCCCGGGGATGGGGGAAGCATTAGTGAATGGGCATCCGTTGAGTGCCTATTATGTAGGAGCCCTTGGGGCCCTCTGCCTACAGGGAGAGGCAGCCAGAGAGCTGGTCAGCAAGGAAATAAAGGAGGGATCTTGGATGGGCATGAGTGCTTAGGAGAAACCAGGTAGTATACAGAAGGCGAGAGCAGCCACTCAAGAATGAGAGTCATAGAGGGTCTCTCAGAGGAGGGGCCCTGAGTGGAAGAGAAGGTAAACTGCTGTCCATTCTCCACACACCCAAGGACAAATCAGTGTGAGCCCTAGGCAAAGATAACGCTACTCCCAATAGCCAGTGGACCTGAATGTGGGGATAGCCTCCCCTGCCTACATCCCTGTCTGGCACCCCAAATCTGGAGACCTCTGAAAGGCCTCCAGTTGTGCTGGCAGGGCTAGCTAGCCTCTCCGGGAGAGTCAAGGGAGACAGTGCAGGTGGAGCATGGCTGTGGCAAATGGTCCCTCATCTTCACCTGCCTGCCTGAGCTAGTGGTGGTCAGACAAGGACTTGGCTTAGGCCCATCAGACCTCAGGAAAGGTCAGGTTATTGATTTGGGGCTGATCTTCTTTGGTCCATGAGATTACCCCTGTGGAGCAGGTCCCTCTCTTGGACCTGCTGCAAGGTTAAGTGGCCTCAACACGGTCAGAAGGGCTGTGGTCATTCCTTGACATCAGATAGCCAAAGGAAGGATCTGGGGGTTGAAGTACAACATCCCTGAGGCCCCCAGAGCCTGGTGTGGCAGCCTCACAGCCTGCCAATAAACTCTCTGAAGGCCAGGGGAAAGGGCTGCATGCAGACATGTGTAGCTCAACATCCTGCTTTGCCCTGACTGGCATCACCCACCTCCAGTGGGGACTCTTTGGCTGAGGGTCCCAGGCCCAGGTCTCACTCTAAAAGCCTCTCCTGCTTGATGGCCCTGCTCTTGAAGCCAGGTCCATCCCCTGGGAGTGCCATTCAGTCTCCCTGTCATTCAGCAAACCTCTGCTGCCCCAGCCTGGCCTTCCAGTGTCTACTTGCTGTGGAGACAGAATTCTTATTTTTCATATGAGGAAACAGAGGCTCAGAAACTAGATGCCAAATCCAGCCACTGCCTGGCTGAGACAAGGTCACAATTCCCATTGCTTACACTGTCTCCTGAACCTGTGCACTTGCCCCTCCCAGGTCCCTTGGGTGCAGGTTGGAAGCAGAATTGTACTGACAAAGGGGAAGGCCAGGTGCTGGGGATGGGGGTGGCATTGAGGACAAGCAAGGGCCTAAAGGTCCTCCATGGTGGGGTGCTGGGGAGCAGCTGGCGAGAGTGATTAGAACAAGGTGGAGAGGGTTCTGAATGCAGGCTGGCAGCTGTTACCCTAAGATTTTTGTTTTTGTTCTTGTTTTGTTTTGAGGTCTTGCTGTGTTGCCCAGCTAGAGTGCAATGGCATCATCATAGCTCACTGCAACCTCAAACTCTTGGGCTCGAGCAATCCTCCTGCCTCAGCCTCCCAAGTAGCTGGGACTATAGGTGCACACCACCCATGCCTAGCTCATTTTTTTTTATTTTTAATAGAGACAGGGTCTCACTGTTGCTTAGGCTGGTCTCGAACTTCTATGCTCAAGTAACTCTCCGACCTCAGACTCCCATAGTGCTAGGGTTATAGATGTGAGCCACCGCACCCAGGTCTGAGTTCCCTTTTTTTTTTTCTTTTGTAGAGACAGAGTCTGACTTTATCGTCCTTGGTAGAGTGCCGTGGCATCACACAGCTCACAGCAACCTCCAACTCCTGGGCTTAGGCGATTCTCTTGCCTTAGCCTCCCGAGTAGATGGGACTACAGGCGCCCTCCACAAAGCCCGGCTATTTTTCTGTTTTGGACTTCGGCCAAGGCCGGGTTTGAACCTGCCACCTTCGGTGTGTGGGGCCAGCGCCCTACCCACTGAGCCACAGGCGCTGCCGCTGAGTTCCCTTTTAGTACCCCTGCATCCCATCCCCATAGGAGAAGAAATCCAGGACAGGGGGATGGGAGTCACCTGGGTGGAGAAACAAACCCCAGTCCCTGAGGGAGATGCACTGGACTCCGCTCCCCAGAAGAGCTTCTGCTGAGGGAGGATCCTTCTTACTTGTGCCCACTTCTCTGGGGGTCCTGGCTGGCAAAGGGGGCAGATCCAAGGAGGCAGAGGAAAAGGGTCTATAGGCGCCACAGGGACAAACCAGTCTAATTTAGGATCAGAGAAGTAAGAAATTTAATTGAGTTTTAATAGCATCTGGCCTTTTGTTCTGAAATCCTTATGTGCAAGGGCTGAGGGAGGGTGGGGTGCATGTGAGGAAGGGTGAGCTAGCAGCCAAGCTGATCCCTTCCCCCCTCCAGGGCCCCAGATTTCAAGGAGACAGACAACAGGCTGTGGGGTCCTGGTGTGCAGAGCAACTAACATGGGCAGGCAAATATAAGAAGACACCCTAAAGGAGGTGGTATTTGAGCTGCGCCTGGAATGCAGGTAGAATTTCCAAAGGTGGAGAAAGGGAAGAAGGAAGGCATCTCCTTCTTCCCAGCCTGGGCACTTGCCTAGCACTAAGAGTGAGCAGAACAGATTCTGGCAGAGTCTGAGTCTCAGGCAGAGACAAGAGCATTAGGGGTAGGAAGGGGCCTGGAGGGTGTGGCTCATGTATCAGTGTTTCCACTGCAGGGGAGAGGATGTGTGGGGTGGCTAAGGCAGGATATAGGGCTCACCGCTTGAGTTCTGGGATGATAGCTGCACATCCACAAGCATAGCCCTGGGAACAGAGAGTCATCTCTCTCACCCCATTTTCTGTGCCTTAAAATCCATAGCAAGCATTGCCACTGCAGTGCTACTGGGTACCTACGGGAGAAGGGAGCCAAGATTCACAGGGGTGCTGGTGGGGAAAACTCAATGCCACAGACCCAACCTCAGGGTGGAGGGCATGGCGTGGCAGGAAGATCCTCAGGTCCCTCCTTGACCCTTGGCTGTCTTCACCCAGCTAACACCTGAAGACTTTGCCAGACCCAGATGCCATGGTGATCCCAGGGAGGGGCCCCTGAAGTTTTTCTGGAGGAGGCTGGTTAAGCCTGGCTCATTGTGTCATGGAGTACCAGGTGCCTAAGGTGCCCTTGTGTCAGCCTCTGTTTGCTGAGCCCTGAGCACGTGCTGTATTCTGGCTCTATACCAGGTTAGCAGGTACAGGGACAGCACAATACCTTTAGGGTCCCTCCTTTGAGTCCACTCTGCTCACTGTACTGTCACCTGCTCCAGCTAATAGTGATGTGATGCATGCCACAAAGTGTGGACCTGGGGATAAGCCCAAAGGGATACTTGACCAGGCCTAGGGGACCTTTGGGGAGGGAGGATGTAGCCAGGCAAGAGAGTAAGGGAGGGAAAAGGCCTAAGGTAAAGGGAATAGCAACGTACAACAGCCAGGGATAGAAAGCATCCAGGTGGGCTCGGCGCCTGTAGCTCAAGCAGCTAAGGCGCCAGCCACTTACACCAGAGCTGGCGGGTTCGAATCCAGCCTGGGCCTGCCAAACAACAATGACAACTGCAACCACAAAATAGCTGGGCCTTGTGGTAGGCACCTGTAGTTCCAGCTACTTGTGAGGCTGAGGCAAGAGAATCACTTAAGCCCAGGAGTTGGAGGTTGTTGTGAGCTGTGATGCCACGGCACACGACCCAGGATGACAGCTTGATGCTCTGTCTCAAAAAAAGAAAAAAAGAAAGCACCCAGGTGTATGCACGCATGGATGTGGTGGTGGAAAGTCTTGCTTGCTGGCTGTCTCTGCGGAACATGTGCACAGATTCACTGTGAGGCAAGTCTCGAGGCAGAGGTATGCAAGAGACTCCTTGGAGTCTAGCTGAGACCTCACCCAAGTAACCACATCCCGCACAGTCCTAACCTTGCACTTCACTAGAAAAGAATCTGTGGCCATGAGTCTCTCTTAGACAGGTACAGCATGGCACGTGGTGCATGTGACTGGGCCCAGAGCATAGAAAGAGGCCAACCATCAGGGGTCTCACCCTCCCTATGCTGCAGACCCCACTCACACTTGAGCAGCACTGAGCCTTGACAAATCTCAGACTCTCTGGGGCTCAGTTTCTCTGCTGTACAGTTAGAACAAGTGTGGCCTCACACATCTGTCATCAGAGCTTATGCCTAGGCTTTGATGACACCACTTCAGGAAGGGATGCCTCTGGGGTTGTCAGATGGGATGGGCCCCAGGGATGAACTGACCTCTGCACCTTGAGCTTTGCCCAGTGTGTGGACCAACCCTGCATTGCAGTCCTCCCTTCTCAGGGGGCCTTGTCAAGAGCTCTGTTCTGAGCTCACACCTTTGAGAGCCAAACTGAAGCTGCTCAAAGCTTTCTGCCTGTTGGCACAGACCCTGGGACCCTTGTCTGAGAGGCTGGTCACAGTTAGCAGGCCCTTTGTTGCAGCCTCTTGTGTTTGCCCACTCTGACTGGGCGATGGGAGGTGCAGCATGTTTGCTGTGTCAATACCAGCTGGAATCCAGTTATGGAGATCAATGAGGGCAAGAGGCCCCATCCTCCAGCCACCTGGGCACCTGGGCAGGGGCAGGGTTGGTTGGATTGGGAAGCTTCTTGCCCATGATTCTCCCATTCACCCTACAGGACTGCCAGGTGTTGGCTGGGCAGGTGTCTGAAAGTAGTGAGGGCAGCCCATAGGGAGTGGACTTAGAAAAGGACAGCAAGGAGGGCACTCTCCCCAAGGGCACAGCTCGGGAGACTTCCGGGCAGAGATGGCCCTCAAGTCTTTGAAGACTAAACATGGGACTTCCCTAATCTTCTGTGCAAGATCATTTTGACCTCCCCTGGCCCCAGCCCTCTCCCCACCCTGTGTTCCCAATCATCAGGTCTGGCAGCATCTAAGAAGAGGAGATCTGAGTAATCAGGCAGGTGGACAAATGAATAGACAGATAGGCAACAAGATAGGGTGAGGGCAGGGATGGGAAGTCCAGGAAATGGTATGAGGAAACCACGAACCGGGCAAGCTGACATCCATTCACAAGCCTTGCAGATGTAGGCCAGGGTTCAGGGAGCCACATCCCTTAAGAGGGCATAGATGGGCAGTTTTGGATTGGTGGCTGGCACTGCGGGGCAGCTGTCAGAGACAGAGAAGGGAACAAAAGACCAGAGAGGGGGAATGATTTGCCTGGAGGGAACCCAGGTTCTTTCACTTTAGCCAAGACTACTCTGCCACTTACGGACCGACTTAGTTGGCCACATGGCAGAAACCAGCCTCAAAGTCCTGTTTACTTCTGAAATAAGACCCCCACCCACTTCATAAGTAGGTTTTCCAGAGATAAGACTTTGATGGTGACTCACCTGGAACAGAGGATTCCAGGGCAACTGAATCTAGAGGCAGAAAGTCTAGGTGAGGCTGCAACTGTAGCCCTGACACATCAGGTGCATGGCCTTTGCTGGTGATTTCCTTTCTCTCATCTGCAAGATGGGTGATAAGTAAGAGTCTTCCTAGCAGGATTGCCAAGAGGATCCTCTGAGCTGAGACTTGGTCAGCTTGCACCATGTGGTTAGCACTATTATGGGGAGGGGCTTGGGCTTTTCTGATCTTGTATCTTGGACTCTTGGCTCCAGGATCAGGCTTGGCAGGAAGATTCCTATCACTGGACCCCCTTTGAGATTTCATGGAAAAATATCTCAGTATCTCACTTCCTCAGGGAAGTGGCACTAAGGCTGAGGCTAGAGGAAAGGAGGGAGTTAGCTTCTCAGAGTTCAGGGAAGAACATTCTGTAAAAAGGCATGGAGAAAGCTGGAGGAGCTGCAGTGGAGTGGAAGATCCAGCAGAGTCTAGTGTGGCTGCCATCTTTGAGTGGGGGAGGGGAATAGACCCTCTGAATTCTGAATTGAGGTGAGCAGTTAAGACTTCAATCCACAGGAAGTGGGGTGGTCAGGGTAGAGGCCATTGTGTTGTCAAGAAAGGGGATGGAGACTTGCGGCTAGGCAGGGGTAGGGGGAGTGACAGCAAAGGTGGGTTTGCTGGGGGAGGGGGAGGAGAGGTGCAGGGAATCTGAGACAACTCCTGGGCTGAAGAGGAGAATGGGCAATAGTAGTGCTCATGGGGCAGGGGAGCTTGGCAGGAGCAATGCCCAGGAATGATCAGGGGCTGTCAGAGGGTGGGCAGAACTTCCTGCCTGTCTCTTGTCTTCCTTCCTCAGATGTTTGCTGACCCCTTTCCAGGAGGCAAGCCAGTGAGCTTGTGGAGTACAGCTATGGGAGGGTCATAGTCACAGGGGTTTGGGAAGTGTGGCCTTCCTCCTGGGCTCACTCACATCCCGTGTCCTGGTGCAAGTTTAACATCAGGGACACATTCTTTTTTTTTTTTTTTTTTGAGACAGAGCCTCAATCTGTCACCCTGGGTAGGTTGCCATGGCATCATAGCTCACAGCAACCCCCAACTCTTGGGCTTAAGCGATTCTCTTGCCTCAGCCTCCCTAGTAGCTGGGACTACAGGTGCCCACCACAACACCCGGGTATTTTTTGGTTGTAGTTGTCATTGTTGTTTGGCAGGCCCGGGCTGAATTCGAACCCACCAGCTCTGGAGTATGGCTGGCGCCTTAGCCGCTTGAGCTACAGGCACCAAGCCAGGGACACATTATTGTTGGAAGTTCTCAGGGACTTTTCTGAGCTTCATCTTAGACTCAGGGCCCTGCTGGAGGCTGGTCTTTAGATTGATGGGCTATGAGGTCCCAGGTCATCTTCCTGTGTCTCTATAAGGCCAAAGAGTTGAGAAATAGGGCACTATGGGATGGGAGGAGTGCCCTGGATTGATGGGTTCCCACAGTCAGTTGGGAGATTTAGCAAGGCCCTGACCCCAAGCCTAGCAGATAAGTAATGGGCATTTAAAGAGAGAAAATGGACATGCCTGTGCTTCACTTATAGACAGCAATGACAGATCAGCTTTGTAACTGTTGCCTGAGTGAGGGTAGTTGCTGCCGCCACTCCCTGTGGCCCAGGCAGAAGCACCAGGCCCCACAATCTCCCAAGGATGAAACTGACCTTTCCTCACCACCCATGTACATACCTGGGCCTCCTTTTATCTAATATTCTTCTGCTAATCTCATCTCCCTGCATGACTACTCTGTAATTGGCTCATTTTGCAAAATATTGCATCTGTCATATTTTCCTCTCATTTTTTACTTCTCTCAGGAAAGGGGAAGGGAGTGGTTGAGGCACAGCAAGATTTCTGGGTATGGGACCACACTACAGGTCAGCTCTGGCCCTGCCCCCTGTTCCCAGGACCCCCCATGCACTAACATACACCCTGTAACACATGTCCCAGTTCCAGATCCTGGTGAGCAGGTGAAGGTCATTGGGCTGAACCTAAGGGTGTAAGAGCCCTCCCAGTGGCAGGAGAAAGGGATGGTGCAGCCTGTGATAACAGTGCCCATGTACACTGTTCACATTAGTGTGAGGTCACACCCAACCCCAAGCTAGCTCAGACTAATGGGATACTAAGTAACACTGCCCACCCATAGCCTGGCACATGGTAGGCTTGTGTGTGGGAGGCAGGCCAGGGGTGAGTAGGCAGGAGCAGGGGTCAGGATGCCAGGAGGGCCTCTACTCAGCACAGATTGCCATGCATAGATGAGCTGAGCCTGCTGCCAGCATGCAACAAACACTTGGCTAATAGGAACTCCAGTGATCCTCATTATCACCTACCTACTCCACCTGTTGGACAATT
Source organism: Perodicticus potto (assembly GCA_963574655.1). Lineage (NCBI taxonomy): Eukaryota > Metazoa > Chordata > Mammalia > Primates > Lorisidae > Perodicticus > Perodicticus potto. Next base: position 56,799 of record CAUYRH010174534.1, on the reverse strand, counting down.
TGCCATAGCTGGGTGCTGCCCAAGCTCTCATACCCTCCCACCCCAACTAGGGTGTGGTCCAGCTGTCAGGCAGGGGCCTCCTGGGGCAGTGAAGTACAAACAGGTTACATGTAGAGCCCCCTCCCCTGCCCGGTGGGTCACATGTGGCCCAGGCCTTGCCCCTGACAGTTCTAGCCAGGAGCACCAGGCAGCAAGAACATTGGCCCTCCTGCCCCCAGAGATGGGGCCAGGCTGAGGGAGCAGCACGGCAGTTTAAGCTGTTTAAGCATCAGAATTTGGTGCTGTTCTCACCCAGACATTGCCACGAGCTCCCCACCCGTTCCCCAGATGGAGAACCAGGGGCTGCTGAGGCATCATGTGCACAGAGAGAGGGCCCTTTGTGGCTTAGTGCCTGCTGCTGTGGGGGACCCTGGCTAGGCTAGCAGGACTAGGTTCAGAGCCCTCAGCTGGCGTGGCCTACTTTCCCACTCCCACACTCCCCGCCCTGCTGCCCCATCTCTCCCCACCTTCTCTTGCTGCAACTCCCTCAGGACGTGAATTCTCTTAAACTTTTAATTAAAAACATTCTCCTATCTCCTCCCAAGGTTTGTTTCTCTGTGGTTTTCCTCTTAGAAGGAGAGATGGGGGAAGACAGACAGCAAGCGAGGAGCAGAGGCTAGTCTCCTTTGGTCTCCACTAGGGACCTAGAGACCTAGGGCCCTGCCCTGGGAAAGCTCTCAGCCACCCTCTGCCCTGTGCCACCCTCCATTGGCCTCTCCACTTTGGTGGGGTAGTAGAATTTCTAATGGCTCCAACCTTGGGTGTCACTGCCAGATGCAAGGAGTCACACTGGCTCCTGAGGCCCCATTTTGCTCCTACCACGTCGCACATACCATTCAAGGGTATAGTACTTGTACACTAAACAGGCTAGCACAAGGAGCTCCTCACTTTCCCATGAGGGTGCTATTAAATCAGTTGGCCTTGGGGTCATTCCTGAGCCCACTGGTCAGAGGTTGGGAAAGTGCCCATAGTGTTACTCATTAGGTGAGATATAGCCCCGGGTTGGTGTCATGGGCCTCAAGGTCACTAACTGGGTCACCAATGCTTCTCATGTATAATTCCCAACTCAGAGCTCAGGGGCACAAGGTCAGGTCTTAATTCACATGTTCAGAGACCAAGGGATGCTAGAAACTCAAGGACCTTGACATCAGGGAACCAGAATAGCATCTTTAATTATGGGGCCAGTAGGGGCTGACCCATCCCCTTTCCCAAGCAGTGACCCACTAGCCTATCCCTAACTCCAGAAGGAGATGCTACCATGTCTTCAACTCCCCATTTTAGAGTTGGAGCCTACTAAATGTCTTGAAGTTCTTTCTTTTTCTTTTCTTTTTTTTTTTTTTTTGAGACAGAGTCTAACAATTCCACCCTTGGTAGAGTGCTATGGCGCCACAGCTCATAGCAACCTCAAACTCTTGGGCTTAAGCGATTCTCTTGCCCCAGCCTCCCAAGTAGCTGGGATTACAGGCACCCACCACAACACCCAGCTATTTTTCTATTGCAGTTGTCATTGTTGTTTTAGCTGGCCCAGGCTGAGTTTGAACCCACTAGCCTCAGTGTATGTGGCTGGCGCCGTAACTACTGTGCTACGGGTGCTGAGCCTTGACGTTCTTTCTTATGTCAGACCTTGACCTCTCTTGCTGAAGTTTAAGCCTCTTTCCTTGGCTCCCATAATTCCTCTCTGGCCCAGGAGACAGGAATTAATTAAGTCACCACCTCCCTTTGTTCCTCTCACCTCCCCTACTCCTCTCCAGGCTAAGCACCTCATCTTAGGGCTTCCAGGTACACATGGAAGCCCTCACAGACTCATCCAGGATCGTCCCTGTGTCATCGCCCTGAGATGTGGCCCCATGACTGCACATCTCCCACTCCTAGAGGCCAGGGCGCCCTACAAACTAACAAAGGCTCAGGAACTAAAGAGCCCAGCAAGACCTCAGCCAGAAGAAAGGAATAAGGACGCCACCAGCAGTGCCCATGCCTCTGAGGCCTTGCCACCCATACCTCCGCCTCCTTCTCCCTCTCCAGCCTTCAGTAACAGTCAATAGACACAGCGGGTCCTCATAGAGAGCTCCACGATGGCCTAGAGAAGGGACTGTGATGGAGGTGTTGACCCTGGGGTGCTAGAACAAGGGTTCCTATACCCCTGCCTCCTGGATTGTCCTTGACACCTCTTCTGATACTCCCTGCCTGTGCCCTGCTTCACAGCCCTGACTTGCACAGGCTGGCCCTGGAAATGCTCATGGAGACATCCCCATGGTTGTTGGGCCGTGGCAGGATTTGGAGATGGGTGACATTAAAATAGGCTGGGAGGAGGGGTGGGTGGGCCAAGTAAAGCACAGCACACACAAAGGCAGGAAGGGGCCTGTGTGTGGTGGGGGCTGGTTAGAGGTGGGTTCGGTGTGGGGCCAAGAAGATAGAAAGAGCAGTGGGAATTTTGGGTTTCAGACACAGGGATTTAGACCCCAGGCATTGGAGGCCCTGGTAATCTCTTGACGAAGGCAGGGGTATCACTTATTCATTTTACAGACATAACCTGATAGCAGGCAGGGATGGGCAGCTATTCACTATAGCACATGTTGGTGCTCCCTAAACTCCTTCATGCCAGACTCCACCCATCCATACATTCCCTAAGTGTACACTGAGTGTCTACTGTGTGCCAGGCCCTGTGCTACTTGCTGGGAATCCATAGTGACAGGTAGACCTGGTCCTGCCCTCAGGGACCTTGTAGAAGGAGTAATGTGAGAACACATAATGGGCTATTAGAGGAGTGTCAGAGGACAAACATCAGGGAGGTAGGGAGAGGGTGCTGACACCTTCTATCTATCAGCTCTCCATTTTAGAGTTGGAGCCTACTAAATGTCTTGAAGTTCTTTCTTATGTCAGACCTTGTGCATGTCATGCATGGTGCTGAATAGATATGTGTGCCTGTATGTGTGGCTAATGAGTGGGCCCTGACCCACTGGGCAGGGCAGAGAACAAACATCAGGGAAGTAGGGAGAGGGTGTCAGCACCCTTCATACCCACAAGTACAACCTGGAGCCCAAGCAGGGATGAAGGTAGGGAAGAATAGGAAATGAACCTTCCTCTAGGCTCAGAGTTTGAGTCCCATCTCCTCACTAGGGATGCAGCCTCCTGAGACTCTGTAGGCTTTCCGCTCCCCACTGCCTGGCAGGTCCTGTCAAGTGGTACCTATGAACAGGTGGTGAGAGATGCAGGTGGGTACAGCAGGCAGTCCTGGATTTTCCTGAGATACTAGCATAGGCTATACTGAGCAGCTGCTGATGTCAGCAAAAGAAAACTCCACTGCCCTTTAGAGTTCACAAGCAATGGTAGAAAATCCTGCCTAGGCCAGAAATAAATAGCAGTTGTGTCTGTTCATGGGAAGCTATCTTGTGCGTGTCATGCATGGTGCTGAATAAATATGTGTGGCTAATGGGTAGGCCATGACAGAGCTTTCGTGCACGGGTATGTGTGAGGCCTGTGTCTGCACTAGAGTCCAAAGAGCTGGGAGTGGGTGCAGAGGAAGGCACCACATTCCAGGCAGAGGAACAGTATGTGCAAAAGCATGGCAGTGTGGTCGGGCACAGTGGCTCATGCCTATAATCCTAGCACTCTGGGAGACCAAGGCAGTAGATTGCCTGAGCTCACAAGTTCGAGACCAGCCTGAGCAAGAGCGAGACCCTGTCTCTAAAAAATAGCCAAGCATTGTGGGAGACACCTGTAGTCCTACCTACTTGGGAAGCTGAGGGAAGAGAATGGCTTGAGCCCAAGAGTTTGAGGTTGCTATGAGCTGTGACTCCACAGCACTCTACCAAGGGCAACAAAGTGAGACTCTGTCTCAAAAAAAAAAAAAGAAGAAGAAGAAGGCTCAGTGCCTGTAACTCAAGCGGTTAAGGTGCCGCCACATACACCAGAGCTGACAGGTTCTAATCTGTCCTGGGCCTGCCAAACAACAATGACAACAAAAACCAAAAAAATAGCCAGGCGTTGTGGCAGACGCCGGTAGTCCCAGATACTTGGGAGGCTAAGGCAAGAGAATCACTTATGCCCAGGATTTGAAGGTTGCTGTGAGCTGTGATGCCATAGCATCATACCCAGGATGATAGCTTGAGGCTCTGTCTCAAAAAAAAAGGCATGGCAGTGTGAGAGTGTATCATAATAATCAAACATTTTATCAAGCCTCTGTCTCACATGTTTGAGTGTCTATGCAACTAGGATCCTTGACGTTCATTCATTCATTCACCAAATAGTGACCCAGTAATGGATGCTGGGGCCACTGGGATGAAAAAAAAACAATTGTCCCTGCCTCAGAGAGTGTTCAGCCTATTGGGAAATTGCAGGACAGAGCAGTGAATTCCTTGATGATGGGCACGCAAGTACTGGGGGAGCCTGAAGAGAGGACTTGATGGGGACATGCAGGCACAGTAGGATCCCTGATGGAAGACATATGGACCCTGTGGGAACTCCCAGGAGGGGTCTGGCTAGGACTGGGGCTTATCAGCAGCTTTTTTTCTCATTTATCAGTATTTGATATCCAGTCTTCCAAGGGCTTTATAGCTGGGAGGGGCCCTGGCAGCCCAAGTCTGTGTCCTTCATTATACGCGAATCTGTAGCCCTAGGCCGTGGAATCCAAGCCTCCAGGACTCCTGTTTCAGGAGTGTAATTGTACTGGCAAGGCTTGTCCATTGCAAGCCTCACCCTGGAGCCTTAGGGCCCCTCTGCACAGCACCTTCTATAGCCCAAAATGGCCATAGAATGGCAAGCCCAGGAGGCTGCTCCTTGGGCAGAGCCAGCCCTAGCTAGGCTCCCTCACAGCAGAGCCTATGTCCTTCTCAGCCCAGCCAGGAGTACCTGGGCCTTGGGCATTCATTGGTGCTTAATGTGCCACCACAGAATAGCAAGGCATGCTAGCCTTCCTATCACATTGGGCTGTTGTGAAGATGAGGTGTCCTGGCTCCCATGACCTGAGCTCTCCGGTAGGCCTTTCTGCTGGGAGGGTAAAGGGCTGCCCACCTTGCATAATGGAAGGGACAATGGCTGGCTTTCCCTTCTCCTCAGTGGCTCCGAAGGCATCCGTCACTTAAAAATTCTCTTCATTTCTAAATAAAATGATTTGTTAATTTGAATGAGTGATCGCAGCTCGCCTGCGCCTCTTTGCAGGCCTAAGAACAGCTTGTGGGCTCCCGGAGCCCTCAGCCGCAGGGCTGGCGCAGACTTGGAGGGGTTGTTTTCGATTTAAATGTGAATTGAATGAGGAGAAAAATGTTTCTCTTGGCAATTCCATAGGAGCTCACTCTTCTGACAGATGTCGGAGTTTATTATCCCATCGGGCCAGTGTTTTGTCGAACAGAATTGCTAATTATTTCAGAGGCCCAGCCACAGCTGAGGGAGGGAAGTGGTGGGTGTGGCTTTGGACTACATCTGCCAAAGGGCAGGCACTGGGACCAAAGGCCCAGTCCCCTGCCCTTCCACTGCCCTCCCTGAATCTGTGGGCATTTTGGAGTGGGCGTGCCCTGCTCCTTGGCCTCTGTTTCGAGCACTGCCCTGGAGGAGGCAGTAGAGCCTGTTCTTACCACCACTGTTTTGACCTCAAGATAAGGACTCTGGAAGGTCATTCTTGGGGTCCTAAATTGTCTGTGTGTTTAGCAAGTCCTTGGGTAGTAGACGCGAAGGGCCCAGAGAACCTAGTGTTTTTTCTCTCTGTGTGAAGCCAAAGTCAATGACTATAAAATAAGGACTGTGCCTGGGCTATACCTGTGTGCTCTGTGCAGGCCTATGGGGGTATGGAATGACAGTGTGCTGTGCCTCTGTGTTGGGAGCTCCCCGGCATGACTGCATGTACCTGGGAATGAGATGTCTGTAGCCGTGCTGCACAGACCTCTGATGTATGGTTCTAACTCATTTCTGTCCCTAATCCCTGCATTACAGGTGAAGAAGGTCTTGAAAGATGGTCAGAGAGGACTAGACCTCAGAAGAGATGGTCCAAGGCTGGCCAGGGTGCTGCTCTGCCACTGTGGAGTGCCCCTCGTTTGAAGGGACTCCATAATGAATCAACTAGGGGGATAGGTTTCATGGCAGAGAGGTAGCCCTGACAGCCAGAACCCTGCCTCTGTTTTATTCAGCAAAGAGACCTTATCCTCAGTTGGGGCAACTTAGAGCAAGGGTGTACCCCCACCCATCTAGCTGAGACCTCAAGATTCCTGTAGGGCTTGGTCCAGAGGCCTCCTAACTCTACGCAGCCAGGACTAACTCCAGCTAATTGTCTCTGACCTGGAACTGAGAGTGGGAGGTCGGGGAAGGTGCAGTTCCTACTGCAGTATCCTCTGAGAACCACCCCCATCTCTCTCTCCTGAGCCCAGGACTAGGGGCTGGGTGCCCCCCAATCTAGGCTAGCTCAGAATTTACCCTATTCCCTCCCCCACAATCCTCTACCACCACCCCTCCACCCCACCAGCTCCAGGCTGAAGCTCAGCTTTCTGGGTTTAATGCAAAGGCAGCAATAGCAGCTGGGCAGGATTTTATAACCCTCATTAACACTGGATTCCCTGGGGGTCTTAGCTCTAGCATTCTGATGCAGGCTGAGACTAACAGCACAAGGTGGGGAGGGTCTACCCCTGGTGTCAGGAGAGGGAAAAGGAAACTCAGCCTCCGAATGCCCCAGAGTCGGGGCTCTGGCAGCTACCCTGATGGAGGGCACTGGGGAAACATGGAGGGGTATGCCCATCCACCACCCCTTGTCTGAGACCATGTCAGGTGTCTCTGATTGACCATGTGTCCCTGGGAACCAGGCCCTCTCTCCTCTAGATAAAACTCTACCGTGACATCCTTCCATTAAATAGGGCATGTTCAGAAGAGAAAATTGCTACTATTTTCCCCTTTTACTTCACTGTCATCAAAAATTGATCCTATATTGCATCCTTATTTTAAAGAACAAGCTAAAAAAAATAAAATAAAAAATCCCCACTCCTCAGAGCGGCAGCTGCATCAGACTTCCCAAACCCTTCACCCAGAACCGCCCCCACCCCCAAAAAAAAGAAAGAAAAGAAAAATGTGACTAGTGAAGAAAGATGCAATGTAGCTTTGGGATGCATGTGACCTGGGAGCGAGGTGGGGTGGGGCACATGACCGTGCGGGCAGAAGGGGATTTCGATCTGGTGCAATGTGGTAGAAAATGGGGTAATTGGGGGAGGTTAATTTGAACCTAAATGGAGCGATTCGTTATCTCAATAAGAAATGTCTTGTTTTCCAGGGAGACGGCTGCGCCTGCCAGATGCCTGCCTACCCTCTGTTGGGGTGGTGGCTCCGCAGTCAGTCTAGCCTTACAGAGCAGCCCACCCTGCCCAGCTGTGGGTTGAGGGGAATAAAGACTACTTAATTTTAATTTGGTTTATTCCCCCAATTCATTTGGCAAAGTATTAAAAAGCTCTCCGCAAAAGGACATCCATTAAAACACAGAATATGAATAATAAGGGCAGGGCAGAGGGCCAAGCTGAAGAGGCTGAGGACCCAGCACTTGGTCTATTTGAACCTACAGGTTGACTCTGAGCCTTCTGGAAGTCAAAGGAAAAAGAGAGCCTGGTAATTTGTGTTCTAACCAGTGGAGAGAAGACATTTACATCAGCACCCCAGGAAGCTCTGAATTGAAACGGGATGGTTTTTAGGGGACTTTCAGGATGGTACCCCTCAGACCCATCCTTACCAGGAGGCGGGTCTGGGACCTGGCACCTGGGCTCTGGTGTGACCCGGGCAGGTCCCTCCTCCCCAGGCCTCAGAGCCCCATCTTTTCTTTGCTGAGGCCATAGGAAGAGGCTGCTGGCAGTTCTGGGATCATGGGTCACACAGTGTTGCCATTGCAGGCTGCGATGCTGAAGGCCTAAGCTCAGCAGCTGAACACATTTAGATTTGGGTCCCAGCTCCTCCTCCTGCCAGCTTTGTGGACTTGGTGTACTCACTACATTATTCTGAGCCTCTTTCCTCTGAAAAATGGACAAGTAGCACAAGCCTTGCTCCCTGTGGTTGTGACAGTCACATGTGGACAGTGGGTGCCCATAAGTGATAACTGAGATCACAGAGGCATCTGGTGAACAGTTGGTTGGGGCTAGCGCACAAGGTTTCTTGGTCTGAGTGTCTAGCCTGATACTGGCTGCACTGTGTCTGGGGTGGAGTTTGGGGATGGTGAATGTGGAATCAAGTAGAAGCCTCCTCCCCTCCACATGAATTCTGTGAGGTGGGGCTGGGTATGACTCATCCTGTGTCTCTGGCACCTAGCATAGGCCACAAACATCTTAGTTGAAAGAAGAAAGAAGAGAAGCCCTAGAGACAGAGGCCCTTTTCTTTAATTCCACAATGTGGTGTTGGTTGAGATAAGATAATATAAAAATAGGGCGACGCTTGTAGCTCAGTGGATAGGGCACCGGCCACATATACTGAGGCAGGTGGGTTCAAACCCGGCCCAGGCCTGCTAAACAACAATGACAACTGCAATAAAAAAAATAGCCAGGCGCAGTGGCGGGTGCCTATAGTCCCAGCTACTTGGGAGGCTGAAGCAAGAGAATTGTTTAAACCCAAGAGTTTGAGGTTGCTGTGAGCTGTGATGCCACAGCACTCTACCCAGGGTGACAGAGTAAGACTCTGTCTCAAAAAAAAAAAAAAAGAAAAGAAAAGAAAAAAGATAACATAAAACAAAATGATCATAGGCTGGGGTGAGGGAGGAAGATAACACAATGGACAAATTGAGGGCATTTTAGAGGAGGGGGCCCCTGGTGAGCCAGGGAAGTTGTATCCCAGGAAGATCCATTTGTCTAGCCATGAGTGGGCAGGCAGTGAGGCCTGTGGATCCAGGAACCATGGCCCAATAAACCCGCCTAACACCCAGTCCCAGCAGGAAGCAGCCCTGCCCCACCTGTGCCTTAGCGGGGGAGTTCTGGACTTGAAGGTTGTCTCGTGTGCATGTGCACATAAGCATGTGTAGGCATACATGCTTCTGTGTTCACACGCACGCGTTTCTTTATGGCTGCACATGTGCACATGCAAATGCACAGCCGCCTCCTCTAATTCCGAGCCTTCCACCTGCAGGATTGCAAAGCGTTGACCGCAAAGTCAGTTGAAGGAGAACTCCTTGCCCATCCCCCTACTAAAGCCACAGACTTCTGACATCCTCCTGTTTGGCACACTCCAGTCATAGGAGTCCCACTTACCCACCTTTCCTGTGGAGAAAGTCCTTCAGTGAGGTAGCCTGGGGGCAAGTTAGAAGCACAGGGCTCCAGAGTGCTGGGGAGGACCCACCCCCAGTGATGGGCTGGCAGGCCTGGGCTTGGCAGAGCAGTGGGCTGGAAATCAGGTGGCCCAGAGGCCTGAATATGTTGTGTGGGCTGAGGCTGAACTGATGAGGGGGCACAAAGACTCTCCTTGCCCCAAAGAGCACCAAACTCTAGAAAAGAGAAGCAGACCCAATGGTGATGAGCATATTCTCTGCTTAGCCTCACTTCCCAGGGAAGTCCTGCCTCTTCCCAAACCTTGGTTTCTTTACCTGTGGAATGGAGTAAAGATGGCTTATAGCAGAACTTTAGTAAGCCCGTGACAAGTGCATAAGGGTACCCCTGAGGCCTGCCCAGCCAGCCCAGGACCCTAGTCTGCTCCTCTGGGGAGTGGGCCTGGCTCTGAGCTTCTGCCCCTCACAATACTTCTTTCAGGCAACCATCGTCCATCTAAGCAGAACCAAGCACAGCTTCCCCCTATGAGTCCCTGTGTCCCAGCCCTATTGCCATGAGGGTCCCAGGCTATGCCTGGCAGCAGTGCAGGAGGCTGACCACAGGTAAAAAAGGGGTTCTGGGGACCAGCACTCATTGGGTGACCTTGGGCAGGGCACACAACTTCCTACTTTCTTTCATGGACCTCCCACCTCCTCTGGTCTCAGTCTGTGCCCTGAGAAAGGGACAAGAACTCCGAGACTGCACAGGAGGACAAGTGCCCTGAGCGAACCTGAGACAGAGCTTGGGTCTGCCCGGGTCTCTTTCAACTCCCTGGTTCCCTGCCCCAGCCACATGGTATTCCCTAATCCATGTTCTCTGACCCACAGCCAGATAAAGGGACCTCCTTAGAGGAGCTCAGGGTGTCTCCTGGGCTAATCAGTGAGTACCAGAGAGGGTTGGTAACATGAACCCATGATCAACCTTTCTTCCTTCCCTCAAAGAGCTGTGACTACAGACAAACTGAACATCCACCTCCAAGCCTCAGTTTCCTCTTCTACAGTGGGGTAGGAATGGGCTGCTTTACAGGGGCAGCTGTGGATCAGTGGGCAGTGCTGGGCACAGTGAGCACTCAGTGGCATAGCCCATGACAGTGGGTCTGTTTGAGGCACAGACAGTGCTAGTGCTGGCTCCTGCAGGTGCTTTTACAGGCACATTTCTGACCTGCCTATTTCAGGAGTCCTTTTTACTCAAAGCCCTACCCAGTCACCCAGCCATGGATCTCCCTTCCCTGGAAACCCCTGCTCCCTTCCTGCGGCTTGCTCTGGTGCTTCCTCCAGAGTTACTTCTTCCTCCAGGCAGCCCCTGGGTCCACACTCCCCTCTCCATGGAGTCGTCTGACTCTACCACTGGCCCTTCCTCATAAGCCTGAGAGGCCAGCACTCTGTGTTTTCTCATCCATATGGCCATGCTCCATTTGGATATGGCCATGGTACCATTTTCCCATCTTACAAGGAGAAAAACTGAGGCCAGGAAAGCTGAAATCACTCAGTTAGGGTGGATCTGAATCCACTGTGGGTCCACGACCAGAAGGGTCTCTCCTATAGAGCATCCAAACAAAAGAACTAAGATGAGGGGCTGAACCTGTTGGGATTCAGGGGTTCCTTTCCTGTGAGATGACATGATGGAGAACTGACTTTCAGACCCTTGTCCCAGGAGAGAGGGACTGCAGCCTAAAAGGAGGTGAAGGCGGCAATGATGCCCCAAATGGGAAGGCATTTGGTACCCTGTTGCTGCCCCTCCCTCTCCAGCTGGTGCCATGACTCTGTGGCCATTGCTAGGTGTCTGTAAGGTCCAGGTGGACCCTACCTGTCATGGAATGGTCATGCAGCATGGAGTGGGCACAGGGCCCAGGAAGGAGCAAGGCCGCCTCCGCCTGCCCACTCTCCTCTCACTTGGCAGCAGTGAGCCGAAGCCATTAGTGCCTGGCAGTCCATGTCCCACAGCTCTGACAAATGCCTTAAACGTTGTCACCACGGCACCAGCTGTCCCACTGGCTGCCTTTACTCCTCATAATAACCAAGTGTCGAGGCTGATTGCAGCAGCAGGACGCAGCCTGTATTCAGAGCAGCTTTTACTCTGGGCGTTTCCGCCTGGCAGCCAGGCTGTGACCATCCCACCCTCCACCTCCAGTCCTTTGTCCACTTGTCACTTATGCCTGAGCCCCCAGCATTGCCTCCAGGCCAGACATTGTCCAGCTTTGTGTCCCAAAGCTGGTGGGCAGCCACCCTGTGGGGTGGCTGGGGAAGTACAAAGGGATTTCCGGCAGCTACACTAATCAGGGTGACAGCCAGGATGCAAAGATCTGGCTCAAGCTCCTACTCTTCTTTGGGGAGCCCCAACTATATTTTGGTGGAGCCTCATCTCTCTCACCTTGCTATCCAGGGAGGCAGGGAGTGGGCAGACCCAGCTCTGGCAAGGACAAAGCTGGATTCCAGTTTGAGCTCTGCCATTTGATCCCTGTGTGGTCTTGGACAGGTAACTTACTCTGAGCCCAAGTGACCTCATCAGTGGAATGGCAATAATGATTGGGCTTCAGGGGACTTATAGAGAGCATGTATGTAATGCAGTGATATACTCTGGGAGAGTTTCAGCCATGCTGGTAAGCATAGACACTTGGGACATAGGTTCTTGGGCCAAGGAAGACTTAGGAAGACCAAAGGCCTACATCAGCTACCCTGGACTTGACTGCTCTCCTCCCCACAGAGAAGCCCAATTGTTCCCCCCTCCACATGTTAGCCCTTGCCAAGGCCCCCACTTAGGATCTTCTCTCCCCTTGATCTGGCCAAGTCCTTCAAGTTGTGTCTACTGTTCCCTTTCCCAATGGCTTAGTCTAATCGGGCCTCTCTCCCATAGGGTTTACATGCACTTTGAGCCAGCCCTGGATGCTCACCATTCTCCTTTCACTGTCTACCTTCATCTTTACACAATCTCGTGAGATTGGGAGTTAGAGGCCCCTTTTCAGAGATGAAGTAATCAAGATTCAGAGAACAGCGTCAGTTGTCCATGTCACACACACTGAGCCAGTTATCCTGGCTCTGTCCTATGGGACACTATTGACTCCTTATCACTCTTTGGCCCCAGGTCCTTTGCTAGGACTAAGGGCCCTGCCAGAGTGGATGAGCACCACACCTGCCCCCTGGCCTTTGAGGGCTTCCCTCCTGAGGCACCTAGGTATGTTATCCAGGCCAGATTTGGGTTGCTTGTGAGGTCTCTGGTCACAAAAATCTTTTTTTTTTTTTTTTTTGAGGCAGTCTCAGTTTGTCACCCTCAGTAGAGTGCCGTGGCATCATAGCTGATAGCAACCTCAAACTCTTGGACTCAAGCAATTCTCATATATCAGCCTCCTGAGTAGCTGGGATTATAGGAGCCTGCCACAACACCCAACTATTTTTAGAGATGGGGTCTTACTATTGCTCAGGCTGGTCTCGAAACTGTGAGCTCAGGCAATTCACCTGCCTTGGCCTCCCAGAGTACTTGGATTACAAGTGTGAGCCACCACACCTGGCCTTTAAATCATTTTTTTTTTTTTTTGAGACAGAGTCTCATTTTGTCGCCTTAGGTAGAGTGCTATGATGTCATAGCTCACAGCAACCTCAAACTCTTGGGCTCAAACAATCCTTTTGCCTCAGTCTCCCAAGTAACTGGGACTACAGGCGCCCACCACAATGCCTGGCTATGTTTTTTAGAGTTGGAGTCTCACTCTGTCTCAGGCTGGTCTCCAATTTGTGAGCTCAAGCAAATCTGCCTGCTTTGGCCTCCCAGAGTGCTAGGATTACAGGTGTGGGCCACCACACCCTAAAATCACCACACTAAATCATTCGTTTACAGGTTCCCTAACCCTCTAATGATACTGGAGGTCAGTGGTCAGAGAAAGGTTAAGAGTGAGTGGTCTCTGTCTGTTCATCTAACTTTTCTCTGTGCTGCAGAAGTGATGTGTACAGGTAGTAATGAAGGCAGTAATGGTGGTGGTGATTACTAGGAGACTTGAGGCACCAGCTGAGCTAGCCCCAGTGGGGTGATGGTGAGAGTTACACAGCTGTAAGGGTGATGGTGATGGTAGAGGCAGTAATGGAGGTGGTATTGGTAGTGGGCAATGGCTGTGATGGTGGAGCTGATGGTAATGGTAGTAACAGGAGCAACATTGACAATGACGATGGCAGTGGTGAATGGATAATGAGGGTAAGGTTGGCAGTGGTGATAAGGGTTACAGTGGTGGTAGATGGTAGAGTAATGCTGACAGCAACCAGCATTGCCAACATGGGGATGTGGGCAGTCATTAAAGGGAGAATGCCAGTAATGATGGAGATAATGGTGATGGTGGTCACAGGAGTAACATTCTGGTGGTGGCTGGGGTAATGTGGGTGATGGTGATGGGGATGATAGGACTGACCTCTTGTGGCAGCCCACCAAGCAGCCTTATCCTACTTGGCCTAGTGGGAGTCAGGACACAGTAGGGCTTGCTTGGTTCTCCTTTTCTTTTAACCTCCAGTGAGCACAGCCTTCTGGGTAATGAGATGTAAATTGACAGAAAAGACAATGAGCCAGCCTGCGGCCGGTGGGGCAGCTTTTAGAGTCAGGCTGATTGCCTCCATGCCAATTTGCATGGCATTAGCTGAGTATGCCTTCTTCAACGGGCTCATGCATTTCATCAGAGGTCACCCAGATGGTTGTATCCAGTAAGGGATGACAACCCATAATCCTGGACCAGGGCCTGAGGCAGAGTCACTCTGACCCTGACTTAAACAGGACTCTAGGATGTGGCTTCAAGGAGTCCAGGTCAATGAAGAAAGGCAATGGATTAAGGATGGAGAGTTGGGCAGGGGGACTTTATGGTTAGGGGCAGTGGCTAGCCTAGAAGGTCTGATTTGGCCAGCCCCATGTTCCCATCTGAGCATGTGATGTAAAGGTGACAAACAGGCCTTACAAAGGAAGAAGACCTTTGGCTCGGCACCTGTGGCTCAACGGGCTAAGGTGCCAGCCACGTACACCTGAGCTAGCGGGTTCAAATCCAGCCCAGGCCTGCCAAACAATGATGGCTGCAACCAAAAAATGGCCGGGCATTGTGGCGGGCGCCTGTAGTCCCAGCTACTTGGGAGGCTGAGGCAAGAGACTCGCTTGAGCCCAGGAATTGGAGGTTGCTGTGAGCTGTGATGCCATGGCACTCTACCTAGAGTGACAGCTTGAGGCTCTGTCTCAAAAAAAAGGAAGAAGACCTGGCCCAGGCATAGGATGGCTCAGTACAAGTCCAGGCTCTGTCCCTAACTGGCATGGTGGCCTGGGAAATCCCTCCAAGCCTGACGGCCACATTGTGCAAAGAGGCCAGTGGGCCCCTGATCTCATGATCACCAAAGCAGGACCTTCCTATGGTGTGCTCAGCTAGAGTGGTTAGAGTCAGTTCTCTGTGTCCAAGGTCAAGGATTACTGCCCTTTCAGCAGGCCCACCCCATCTGTCACTGTCACCATCACTCAAGGCTACATCTGGGATCATTCCTGAAGTGTGATCCAGGGGGGCCTAGGCAGGGTGGGACTGAGGAAGTTGCCCAAAGCTGGCAGTATAGGCCACTCTGTCTGGCCTTCTCACCTTTGTCCATGGTGCTAAAAGTCTTAGCCTAACCTGCCTGACTTTGAGGGGCGGGTTCCTGCTAATTTGGTGGGCTGAGGGCACTTCCCCTTCCCCTGCTGCCCTTGCTGTCTAATGCTGTAACCCCTCTGACCTAGTGCAACCCATGACTCCACTCCACACTCCTTTCCAAGAACAGGCAACAGTGGGGCCAGGGGCTCTTCCTCTCTGCCTTCCACCCCAGCCCAGCCAGTGCCCCCTCTGGCACAGTCCTCCCCACCTCCCTCTTCACTGTCCCATTCCCTCTTCCGAGGTTGAGCCTAATCAGAGCTAATCAGAAAATTATGAGCTGCCTGATTACTGATTAGATTCCTAATGTTAATAGAGTCGAGAAGGGCCCGCTCCTCAGGCTGTGTTTTAGAAAAAGTATAAAAATAACATCGTGTGAAGGGAGCCTAGTGACCTGTCTGGGACTTGGGTTCTGCTGTTCTAGTTGAGGTGAGGAGCTCAAACTCAGCTTTCATATGGGAATATATTCCATAGCAGAGGGACTTCCTAGCACCCTCAATTCTGCCAGTGAAGTTGCTGGGAGCTCCAGCCGCTCCCCAGGCAGCTCTTATTGTGAAAGCCTCCACCAAGTTCTGTGCTCAGAATAGTGGGACTGAATTTCAGCATAAGAAGTTCAGTGGGGTATAAAGAAGAAGCTACTGATGGTGCCCCACATGGGATTAGGGCCATGTCTGTGCTCCTCCCTAACCTGCTCATGCCTAGCACAGGCCATGTGCATAGGGGGTGCTCAGTAAACATTCCTTCACAAGGAGGGAAGGTCACATCAACCCCTACCCATGTGAACCACCACCCTCACATGTCCTGCCTCTGGGCCATGGGAATAGAGGCATCTGAGAAAGCTTCTTGGAGGAGGATTTAGGGCACATGAGCCAGGGCAGGGGATGTTGAGCTTCCTAAGACTCAGCTTCTGGTTGACCTGGCCAGACAAGGCACTCATGTCAACAGCTTCAGCTTCTTCTTCCAGCAGAGCCCTGGTGGCTTTTGCTTCCTGACCATTTCATCACTGACTTGGCAGCAGCCAAGTGGGCCTGGTGGGTGACATTTTCATAAGGTCTAGAGTGGGGTTGAGATCTGGGGAGCAGATATTGGCATTTCAGACCCCAGAGGCCGCCCCTTGGACTGCTCTGCATGGGGTACCAGGTGAGGCCTGTACTTAGACTCAGCCACTACTCACACCTTCACTGCTTGTAGCATCTCTGTCAGTGTTGCTGCTGGCCTGATTTTTGCTGTCTTGATCCCAGGGAAACTTAGGGCCTCCAAGCCAGAAGGTGCCTGTGAACACCTCTTGATCCATCCCTTGCCCCATAGACCATGATGGGAGCCTGAGGCCACTTAACACTTCTGCTCTGAGTGGGCATGTCCAGCACTGGAGCCTCACAGAACCATGAACCAAGTGCCTGCTCTCAAGGGACCACACCTGGAAAGGAGTCAGACACACATGCAATGATGGAAACCCTACAGATTCTGGGAATCCAGCCTGGCAGGGTACCAGGCTTTCTGGAGGAAGTAGATGAGTACTGACTCCAAAAGGATGAGGAGGAGGCCAGGGGTAGAGAGGAGAAAGAGAAGTCCAAGCTTAGGGCACAGCACAAACAAGGGCTTGGAACCTGAACATGTCAGGAAGGCAGAGTTCAAAGTCAGTGTGGTGGGAAAATGATAAAGTTGGCAGAAACTTGTAAAGGATATTGACAGGAAGTTGTCAGGACATCCAGGAAGCACTGGGAAGGGCACAGGAGCCATGGTGGGAGTGCAGGAGCTTGTGGGGAAGGCCTGAAGGTGTGGGAGCCTGTGCAGATGAGCTCATGCCAAGCAGTTTGGGGGGGGGCCTGAAGTTGGGTTGAGGGACTCAGAAGAGGTCAGGTCAGGAAGGTTAGAAGGGGGTCTTGGGAGGGCTTCAGAGGGAACCAGCTTCCAAAGGATGACCTTGAGAAAGTGACAGCCCAGCTTGGGTGGGGTTGGATGAGCAGGATACTCAAATGGATCCTGGGTGCTTGCCTGAGGCAGGACAGGGCTGAAAGCTAGGAGGTAAGGAGGGTTGCTGAGGGGCAATGAATAGGAGCTCCCAGTAGAGGTAGTGCTGAGGAGAGGCATAGTCCATTGGCATAAGCTTCAGAGGTGACGGTCAAGCCAAGGTGAGAAGGCCCAGGAGAGAAGCCAAGTTTGTGGGGGGACCAGTAAGGATGTGACTGGGGTGAAGAAAGGGAAGGAGAAACTCAGGAGATGGAATTGTGTCTCTGATTTCCAAAGTGAGTCCACATTCTGCTCTCACCTACACCCTATTCTCTATCCACTTCCCAACAGCCCTGAAGGGAGCAGGGTAGGGTTCTGTTCCCCATTATACAATTGGGAGATTGAGGTCCAGAGAATTGAGGGCAGTGCTCCCCAAGTTATGTACTGGGTCTGTTGCCAAGCCTTAGGAATTCAGGCCTCCCAGCCTCTGTTTCAAGAAGGGGTGAGGGACCATTTTCATACCCATGCCCATATGCATCTGTGTCTAGAATGTGGCCTGATGAGGGGTCAGGAGTACCATGCTCCATGGGACACTCAGATAATGTGTCACCCTACTCCCCTAACCAAAAAGTGACCAACAGCACCTGACCTGAAACCTTCCCCTGATGCTATCTGCATGGGTTTTTATAAAGATGAGAGAAATGTTAATGAATTATGACTCGTTAATTTAGAGGAAGGAAAACTGACAAAACTGGCAAAAGTTACAAGGAATTCCACCTAGCATGCCTGGGACCGATTTACCTGCAGATATGTGTGGCTTTCATGCTGGGGTCTGAGTAGTAGTGCCAGCTAGGTTGTCAGGTTCTAACCCATTTGAGCCCATGTGGGATTGGGCTGAGCAGGGCAGTACCTAGCAATAAGCCCCAGCAGCTCTGGGTTCATCAACGGCCAGACTAGGTATAGAACCAGGGCCCAAACACACACCTGAAGCTGTCTTGTTAGATTTATTGGTTTATTTCTTATCAGGGCACCTCTCACAAGTGCTCAGCACTTGGAGCTGAGAGCAACAGCAGTGACTGGGTAGGGTAGAGACCTACAATGTTGAGAGCCAGGACTGCCCTGCAATCCTAGCTGTGACTTTCCAGGTCCACACTCACCCCTGTGCCCCCAAAACATCCTAGTGCTGAATGTGGGCTTCGCCTGCATTTCTGGAAAACTGCTTTGTAAATTCAAGCTCCTGTCCTTGCCCCTCACCCTGTTCACATTGGATATATTTGGCTTCTGTCCCATGACAAACACAACCCACCTTTTCTGCACCAATTGTGGATCTAGTCTAAAACTAAAGCAATGATGGCTCAGTGCCTGTGGCTCAGCAGGCTAAGGCGCCAGCCACATACACCTGAGCTGGTAGATTCGAATCCAGCCTGGGCCTGCCAAACAACAATGATGACTGCAACCAAAAAATGGCCGGGCGTTGTGGCGGGCGCTTGTAGTCCCAGCTACTTGGGAGGCGGAGGCAAGAGATTCGCTTGAGCCCAGGAATTGGAGGTTGCTGTGAGCTGTGATGCCATAGCACTCTATCCAGGGTGACAGCTTGAGGCTCTGTCTCAAAAAACTAAACAAAACTAAAGTAAACTAAAGCAATGAGGTCAGTGGAATTTATGTGGCCCCCTGTGAATGGCACTTTACTGCCTTTGCTTCCCTGAGAAGGAATGTCTCAGAGCTCAGGTCTTCCTCCTCTTGATGTTACAGTGTTCACTTTTTAGTAACATAGCACTTTCTTTTTCTTTTCTTTCTTTTTTTTTTTTTCTTTTAGAAAGAGTCTCAAGCTGTCACCCTGGGTAGAGTGATGTGGCATCACAGCTCACAGCAACCTCCAACTCTTGGGTTTAAGCGATTCTCTTGCCTCAGCCTCCCAAGTAGCTGGGACTACAGGTGCCCACCACAACGCCCAGCTATTTTTGTTATTGTTGTTGTTGCAGTTGTCATTATAGTTTTAGCTGGCCCAGGCCGGGGTTCAAACTCTCCAGCCTCGGTGTATGTGGCTGGCGCCCTACCCACTGGGCTACAGGCACCACCCACATACCACACTCTTATCAGGTACCCTGAAAAGAAAGAAACCAATAAATCTAAGAGACAGCTTCTGGGAGAGAGTGGGTTGTTTAAGTGCCCTCTTTTGACAAATTAAACATGACAACTATCCTTGGGAGTCCAGGATGTTCTGGGAAATCCTGTCTGGTCCGAAATTCCAGCCTCTGGGATCCCAGGTTTCCTAACCCTAGTGGTCACTGTCTGGCCCTCTCCATCTCCATCACAGGCTGCCCCTCACTCCCCTCACTTCACTTTTTTTTCTGATAAATTAAAACAAAGCTTGCCCCTTTCAGACTGGACCAAAGGGCACAGGAACCAAGTCTGTGCTGCCTCCAGGGAGAGAACATGCTCAGGCCTCTGGAGGAACGGCGTCTGCCCTGCTACAGAGGGAAATGGAGACTTGAATGAGTTTTTCCTTGTTACATGTATGCTGACCTTATTTTATTTAAAAGATCCATTTTACTAATCTTTTTTTTTTTTTAACCAACTCATGGAAGATGCGTGCAGCCAGTAAGGGAAAAGGTCAGAGAGCCTGTTGCTACCAACGACACAAGGGCCTCATATGGTGGGCTTCCCTGTTGCACCCTCCCTTCCAGGAGTGTTTGTTATTTCCCTTGCGGATTTTCAGTTGCTGGAATTCTGGTCTGGGACATGAGTACTTGTTTTCCTGTCTTGGTGGTGGTTTTATCTTTAAGCTAGAAGCACGGTTAATACTGGAAGAGCGAGTATTAACCTTAAGATGTGTCTTGGGACAGAAGCCATGTCCACTGCAGATGCAGCAAGAAGTGACAAAAGGGGCCTCGCAGAATGGGCAGGGCTAAGTGCACATCCTGCCTGAGAAGGCACTAGTGTCAGGTGTACCTGACAGGAAAGCACTGCCACCAGTGTGTCTCCGTCACTCACCGTGCATAGGTCATGGTACTGCCAATCCTAGTGTGCCTCTCCTCACACCTCAGAACCTAACAAAATGGGGGTAGGTACAGGTCCTCCCCTCAGAAGGTCATAGTGAGTGAGATTGTGCCCACTCAGTTCTGAGCACATCATGTGCCACAGAGGGCCAACCATCACTCACATAGCAGGTGCTGTCTGCCCACACGTACCACCCCCAGACCATGAGTTGTGCAAGGATAAGGCCAAGCAGGGATTTTCCTGGTCCCTGACTGGATGGACCTGCTTGGAGCAGGAGGTAGATGCACAGACAGATGCCTGCTCCAGGCCAAGGCAGCAGGGAGAGACTCACAGGGCCAGGACCCCTCAGCCCTGCCTGCACTTCCGCACCTATTGTCAGCCTTGGAGCTCCTGCTCCCTCCTTGTTGAGCTGCATCTTGCTTCATTATTATGCAGATATTTTAATTATGCAGATATGTTTTTAGACAGTTTTAAATATGTATATTATTTACTCATTAGACCATAACAGCTCTGGAAATTGGAAATCTGTATTTATTATCTATCTGCGCACAATTCAGAGCTAATACAGGTGGGGAGGGGAAAGGGGTGATAACAGTGGTAGTGCTAAGCTCGCTGGACACTCTGGTGCTCACCCTCCTCTGCAACCTGGACCCAGGGACACCAAAGCTGAGGGGTGGGCTCAGAAACAGCACTGTGCAGGCCAGTTACTAATTCCTTCTTCTGAGGGATAGTGAAGGAACCACTCTGAGTGGGGGAGGATCACCTGGCCAGATCTGGCTTCTTCCCTGGGATGTTCCCTGCCAATGTTGCTGGGCCTTGGCTTCAAGCAAAACTGAGTTTGATGCCCCCTCCACCACTTCCTTGCGAGGGGCCTAGGGCAGGGTAGTAATGTCCCATGCCTCAGTCCCCTCAACCATTAAAGGAGGGAAACAGGAACCTACTTGCTGGGGAGGCAGTGGGTAGAAGAGGCCCAGTCGTCTGTCTGGCATTTGATGCACTGCAGTTAGTGATGCCCTGGCCTAAAGTGCGTGCCAGGGCCATGTCTGGTGTTATCCTGTCATTGCTGCCCTCCTTTCAGCCCTCTGGCAGCATTCTTAAGGCACCGACTTGGTGCTGAGACTTTGCTCTTCTTGCTACGCCCCACCTTTAACCCAAAGCCCCCATCCATTACCACTTCTGCCTGGCTCAGTTCCCAGTGCCCCCGATCTCAACCTCCTGTATTGCACAGGCTTAAGACCTTTTATTCTAAGCCTCTCATATCTTCTAGGAAGCAGGGATAGCTGTATCTAATTAAGACTAAAAAAACTTACAATTTCTCCCTCTGAGCTGTACAGAATAAATCCTAGTTGATGGGCATTTGCACCCCAGGCCTTTTGGAGCTACTAGCACCAGAGAGAGGAGCTCCCAGGTAAGGGGAAGATGCCAAGGAGAAAGAGGGAAGTACCTAGCCTGGGAGCAGGAGCCGGCCCCAAGGTGATGGGGATACCTGAGGGCTCCAGCCCTTTATCCCCTTCTGCTCCAGGCCTGCATGGGGCCCTGGCATCCAAGGGTTGGCCTTTGAAGGACACCCATCTTGGCCCCAAGTCTCTTCTCTCAAGTCATTGTCTGTCTCAGTTCCAAGGCAATTGAAAGATGTTTAACAGTGAAATTTGAAGGTATCTGTAGAAGGAGCTGCTCCCCAGGGGAGTATTTTCCCCAGCCCAATGCACTACCAGTCCTCTTTCTTGCCTTTTCCTATAAGAACATTCCCAGAGCTAAAGGAAATTGATTGTTAAGTGAAACTCTCTGATAATTGCCTCTAAAAATGCCCGCCGTTATTGTGATGGACTTGGCTGTGAGCAGCCCCACTCAGCAGTCCCACTGCAATTCCTTCTAAGGCCATGGCCATGATGGGGGGACATCACAGGCCACACAGGCCACTACCAATGACTTTGTAGCAGCAGCACCCTCATAGGCAGCCCTCAACCCCCAGGATGTCATAAGGAAGAGAGGGTCAAAGAGGTTAAACCACACACATGGCTGGCCATGCAGAGCCAGAGTTAGGTCCAGGCCTCTATGCAGGTCCACAGACACACTCACCTTGACGCAGCAGACATTCATTGTATGTCCAGGGCTAGGTTACTAAACTCAACATCCAACAGACACTGCCCCCACCAAGCCCAGAGCTCAACGGGGAAGGCAGACATGGCAGAGGGTTCCCTGACTGCCACAATGGGGACAGAAGCAGGTTTGGCAGGGGTCAGGGAGTGATAAGAGAACCTCTCAAAGATGAGGGAGTGGACCAGACTATCGGAGTCTGGGCAGGAATGGACAGGAAGGAGCCGGCTTGTGCACAAGCCTAGTAGCAGGAAAACCGGAGACTGCAGGCAGCTCCAGGAGTAGAGCCCAGAGCCTGAGTAGGGAGCTACTCGAAGGGGGACAGGCACTTAGGGTCAGGGCCAGGAATAAAGCTCATCTCCCCCATAGAGACAGGCACCTTGGAGACAGGACCAAGTTGGCACCCCAGTTTTGTCCCTGCCCTGCTTGCTGTCCTGGTAGGTTCTCCCCTTACCTCTGTTCCTCAATTTCTTTCTCCATCCTTCTTGCTCCTGAGCCATCAGGAAGACTCAAGAGAGGTAGAAGGGAACTTCTAGGAGAATGATCCCCGAGCAGGTCTGACTGTTGTGGGCTCTGGACAGGAGCCCAACTGAGTGTCAGCCTAGACCAAGGAGGTAGGGCTAAGCTTAGAGATCCCTGCCTCAGGACATGTTCTGCCTGGGAGGGGAGGGAAAGCCCACCTTGTCCTAAGGCTGGACAAGAGCAGAAGGAAACTTCCAGAAGAGATGGCATAGTCTGATAGGGTTGACGAGGCAAAACAAGCAGATAACAGAGGAAAGCCGAGAGGTGGGCAACAGCCAACCAGGGAAACCTCAGGGGATTGGCCAGCTATGGGCAGCTGCTAGCAGTTGGCAGAAGGGGGCTGCCTAGAACCTACACACCCTCTAAGGAAGATTTGTTACTGTCTCCAATTTACAGGGAGGATGTTGAGGGCCAGAGGGCTGAAGCTGCTGGTTGAGGAAGCCAAGTTTTGAACCCAGGGCAGTGCTCCAGGGCCCCTCATGCATACTAATGGGTGATTCCAGTCCTTTCACCCTCTCCTGAGACCACATGCAACCACGGCCTTGCCCACTTTACCCTACTGGCTGCCTCAGCCCTTCCTCCCCCACCACCAGGCCTGCCTGTTTAGCAGTTTCCACATGTCCAGCACCCAGGGTTGGACTGACTGATCTATAACACTGAAAAAATAATAATAGCTTGATCATTTCTGAGGATTAAAGGTAATTCTTTCACTGTGGCTATTGCGATTCTGTTATTCACGAGTCAGTAGGCTGACCTGGGCTTTCGAGCCCATAGGACTCCATGAGCTCAAGGAGGCTGGGCGCTGGCCTGTGTTGTATTATGTTTCCCTTGCCCTGTCTGTTGGACTAGGGAGCTGGAAGGGCCTGTTGCCCCCAGGTTTAGGAGTCTGGGAATCATAAGGTCAGAGCTGAGCCCAGAGAGGGTAGAAAAGCTGCACCCCCGCCAGGAGTGGAGGTAGGGGCAAGAGAGGACAGTTTCTCAGGGCCATGGCCCACTTTGGAGACGTCCATTAGGGCCAGTTTGGTGTTTGCAACCCCATCTACCATGTGGCCTTTCTGTAACAAGAGACCTGATCTGGTTCCACACTCCACCCCGACCTTAGCCCCTGAGAAGGGTGGTGGCCTCAACAGAGCCCCATGTGGGTTCCAGGCCCACTCTGAGGAAGATCCAGGGTTCTTATGAAGATAGTGGGCCACCACATACTGAGATGGGTGCCAGTGATTGGCCAAGTTTCACCCCTTAAGGTGTAACCTCAGCGGCTGCCTCCCTAAGTTTTACAGATCTTCCAGGCCAAGCACTGAGCTTGGTGCCTGGTGCATTCTAGGTGACAAATGCTATTAACTATACCTGTCATACAATAATGTCCTCTGTGGAAAGGCACTGCAGGCTTAGGGATTGGGTAACTCACCCATCTCAGCAGTTGGGGCCAGGAGGCAGGTGCTGCACACATTTGTTGTTTAGGCTAAGAGGAGCCCCCAGGATGGAAAAAAAAACAGGAGTCAGGCACAGGTGAGCCCTACAGAGCCTCAAAATAGCTTTGTCTCTATATGCAGAGCAGCAGAGAGCTCCTGAAGGATTAGGGGCAGGGGAGGGCAACATGATCAGATCTACATTTCTGAGATAAGACTCCTGGTGTTGGGTGGTGCCTGTGACTCAGCGAATAGGGCGCCGGCCCCATATACCGAAGGTGGCGGGTTCAAACCCAGCCTTGGCTGAATTGCAAAACAGAAAAATAGCTGGGTATTGTGGCAGACGCCTGTAGTCCCAGCTACTCGGAAGGCTGAGGCAAGAGAATCGCCTAAGCCCAGGAGTTGGAGGTTGCTGTGAGCTGTGTGACGCCACGGCACTCTACCGAGAGCGATAAAGTGAGACTCTGTCTCTACAAAACAAAAAAAAAGACTCCAGGTGTTACATGGAGAATAGATGAAGAGGACAAGAGGAATACTAGCTCCTGGGCCAGGACAGAGCCTGCACTGGGAATGAACAACAGGTGATTAGAGTGATGTCAAGGGTAGAATGTAGGAGGCAGAGGATCCAGAGTGGATGAGCCTATTCCAGAAGGGGGTTCTGTGAGCTCAGGTGGGTCTGAGGGTCATTCCAAGGAAGGGTCCAGCAGCTCAGCAGGGCACAGGATTGGAGGCAAGACATGAGAGGCACCATGTAGTCAAGAGGCCTGTCTGAAGACCCAGGAATGGAGGCAGGGTTGGGGACAGAGGAGGGTGTGGGCCTTATGCAAGCAGGCCCTGCAATGAAAGGTGGACAGAGGACCAAGTCTGCAAAGGAGAGGAGGCTGAGGCATGAAGGCTCAGCCTTGTGGAGTGGGGAGTTGACTTGTGAGGCTCCCAGGACCCTCAGCCTCAGCCTTCCCAGTACTGAGTGATCCTAGCCTGAAGAACAGGGCCAAGCCCAGAGGAGTGGAGATGGCTATAGCTAGCCCCCCTAACTGTGGGGGTTGACATCTTGCTCCAGCTGAGTGGAGACCACAGCTCCACATGGAGGTCCCACCCTCTATGCTTTGAAGGAAGAGAAGCCCAACTCCCATTTTCCCCTAATGGGCAGCTGCCAGGCTTTATTAGAACCTGCCCCATGGGGTCCATATGCCATATCAGGTCCATATGCTATATCAGGCCTGTGCTGGTAGATGGGGCTGAGGTGTCCTGAAATATCCAGGGGCCAGGGCCTTCTGAGGAGGGCTGTAGGCCTGAAGGCAGGGCTCTACTCCTCTACTACATGAGATGGGATGGGACTGGGTGAGAGATCACTGAGCATGGTGGGCCCTACAGAAGGTGGTCTTTAGACCTTGGTCATGGGCTGACCAAAGCAAATGTCAGGGTGAGGGCTGAGCTCAGGGGTGCAGCATGACCCAGACTTGCTGTGACCTTGGGCAGGCTGCTCACCAGCTCTGTGCCTGGCTACCCTAATCTGAGAAGGGCCGTAACAGCATCACATTAGCCACTTTATAAATGATTAAGGTGCTCATACATGTGTCTCTGGCTGGGGGTGGGCTTGGCAAGCATTAGGTGGCCAACTCATGGTGATAGTTGTCATGATTAACAGGACATCTCTGCAGGAGGTCCCAGAGTCAGACTCCATTCCATTTTTGAGAGCCCCAAGACTTCCTAGAGCAGTGGTTCTCAACCTTCCTAATGCCACGACTCTTTAATACAGTTCCTCATGTCGTGGTGACCCCCAACCATAAAATTATTTTCATTGCTACTTCATGTGTGCAAAAATATGTTTTTCAAAAACATGTGTTTTCCGTCGATCTTAGGCAACCCCTGTGAAAGGGTCGTTCAACCCCCAAAGGGGTTGCGACCCACAGGTTGAGAACTGCTGTCCTAGAGGGACATGATCCATCGGAAGCTCCAAATAAGAGCCTCTGGGTGGTGTGGGTTCAGGCCCAGAGTGTGGGCAGGCTCCAATGCCTCTCTCTGCAAGCTTTTCCTGACAGCCGGAGTTCCCACAGCACTGAGCTTCCCGCACCTCAGCTACTCCTGCCCTGGTCATTCTGCCCAGTTACGTCTGTGATCTGTGAGCAGCAGGACTAGTCTGGCACTGCATGTCCAGTAGCAGGTGTGGGATTCACAGGCACAAGGGCTTCACGGGCAGAGGCCACTGGAACCAGCCCCAACGATAAGCCAGACTCAGGTGGATGGAGGGCTTGGGAGTCCTGTAGAAAGAGGCTCAGGAAGACTGAGAGAGGAACAGTGGGCCTGGACAGGGGGAGATAGGCTATGGGCACCTCCTGCTGGGCCCTGGGCAGGTGTGGGCAGGAGGTGCATTGGTGGGATGAGGTACTCTGTACCTTGTGGAATGGTTTACCCTTGGCTAGGGAGGGCTTCCTCTTCGCAGTGGGGTGACACTAGTTTGTAGGGGTAGAGAATGGCATTGGTATACTGGGGTACCCCTGCTGTCCTCTGGGCAGGAGACTTTGCTGAGCTGAAGTATAGGGAGTCCCATGGAGATGCCACTTGGATGGCTTTGCACAGGCTTTGCGTTTCCTCTGTGGTCCCAACTGTGGTCAGGGAGGTGCCCACATATCAAGCTGGGGGATGTCTGAAACTGAAGGATATCTCAGGCTTTGGGGTAGGCAAGGGGCAGGCAGCCTTCCTCATCCTCTGACCTTCTTGCACTTTGTCCCACAGAGACTGGCTGATGCTGCAGAGAACTTCCAGAAAGCCCACCGCTGGCAGGACAACATCAAGGTAAGAACTCCAGCACCACCCCCCTCAGCCTAGGGCATGCCCACCCCCAGCAAGGGTAGATATGAAGATAGGGAGAGGAGGAGACTGGCCAGGCATACTTCAGGGGCACAAAGCAAGGGGTCTGTGGAACAGACCCAGAAGCTGTTATCTAACATTCATCAAATATTCGAGGCTCCCCTTTAGTGCTAGGGTGCACAGAAAGATATGAGCCCCTATTTCACTCCAGAGGAGTCATGGAGTCTCCTGTGAGTGGAATTCCCCAAAGGAGGTGCCCAGATTCTTAGAGAGCCCCTAGGTCACAGAGGCCTGTTGACTTCAGGGCTGGTCAGAGACATTAACACAGTGACCTAGAAGGGATGTGGGGAAGAGTACTACATCCTGTTCCCTGACTTACCTAAATAGCAGCCTGTCTTCCAGCATGCCCTCAAGCTGGGCTTAGGACCTGGCTGCATAGTCACAAAAGCCTCTCCTTCCATGATGAGAGCTCAGAAGGAGCTCAGATCCCTCCAGTGGAAGTGCAAAGGGCCCAGGTAAGAGAGGGAGGGGGGACCCTGAGACCCTCAGGCCTGGATTGCCCTTGCCAATTCCTTACTGTTTGATTTTGCCTAGGGCTGGATATACCCACCCCTTCCTGTCAGTCCTGAGTCAAACTGAGGC
This sequence comes from Perodicticus potto, assembly GCA_963574655.1. Taxonomy (NCBI): domain Eukaryota; kingdom Metazoa; phylum Chordata; class Mammalia; order Primates; family Lorisidae; genus Perodicticus; species Perodicticus potto. The sequence goes on along the minus strand of CAUYRH010174534.1, from coordinate 29,452 downwards.
AGGGCTCCTCTTGGAAGGACACAGGGAAGACTGGATGCCAAGGATGTTGGGACCCTCACACACCAGACCAGTTGGAGGACTCCTTATGTTCTCCACAGTTGCTTAGGCCTCTGGGCCAAGGCTCCTGGTGGTCTCATGCTAAACACGGGATGGCAGACCTTTGACTCACTCCAACTGTGGGCCAGGCACATCTTGGCACATCTGCTTCAAGCAGCAGCTAGGGTTCTTAATCCCTGTATAAATGAAAAGAAAATCGAAGCACAGAGTAGTGAGACCTGAGATTACCTGCTAGTGATAGAGATTGATAGCTGCTCTCAGATGCTGGGGGTTGGTGCCTATGATCCAGGCCCCAAACCTGCTCCTCCTCCCCAGTCTCTGCCCCACCCCCGCCCCATACCCTGAGCCTGTCCTGCTTTGCCCACACCATGGCATTCTTCCTTCATTCCCGGTAGGTTCGGGGTACTATGCCTAGGGAGTTCACCTGGGGTTGGGGATGATAAATGATTATTTAAAGCGAACAACTGAATGGCTCATGGGCTCCCTTCCCTAGGAGCCTGGGGACTGACCTTTCTCTCCCTCCTCACTCCAATTCCATCTCCGTGTCATCTGAGCCCCTTGATCCGAAATACCCATGATAGCTGGGTACCCATAGCTCAATGGTTAGAGCACTGGCCCTACGCACCAAGGGTAGCTGGTTTGAACCCCACCTGGGCTTGCTAACAAACAAACAAAGAAAAGAAATACCCATGATACCGCTCATTCACCACTCAGACCACACCCTCACCCCTGCCCTGGCAGTCCCACCCACAAGGTCAAGATCTGGCCACTCCTGCCTCCTTTGCCAATCTCTTCTCCCATGCCCCACCCACACTGAATACTTCACTCCAGACCCTTCCTTGCCTCTAGGCCTGTGCTCAGGCTGCCTCTCTACTTAGAGTCTTTGTTCTTCCTGGAGGCCCAGCTCATCTGTTTCCTCTCAGCCTCCACCAAGGCTGCTCTTTTCCCCAGCCCTTCACCCCCTCCATCCTCTGGGCTTCCAGGATCCTCCACTCCTGCTCTGTCCCTTTCTTTGTTCCTGACATATCATCTTCCTCCTCTCCCTCCAAGACAGGCATGCAGGTCAGGCATTGGAGGGCTAGTAAAGGAATCAGGGAATAAGGAAGTGAAAAGACCCATCCTCAGCCTGGCCTCTCTCCCAGGCCAGGACCCAAATAGGGAGATAGGAGGCGCCTCAGGCCCCAAATCTGTTTTCTCTTCCTGATTCTGCAGAAAACCCAAGATTTCCAAGTGTCATCCTGTCGGACTCCTGACCTCTTGAATTTTAGCTAGTCCCTGAGGCAGGAACAGTTTATCCCAAGCCAGGGTGGACATTAAGGGGGCTGCCAGGAAGGAGGATCCAGGTCTCAGGGATATCCAGGTATAGTATACTGAGACAGATACTATATGAAGACCCACTCCATGTACACTATGCCACAGTCCCTGTGGGACCCATGCAGGGGCTTGTTTCCCCATTTGGCAAAGGATTGACCAGTGTTGGTGCTGCCTATCAGCACAGACGTTGTGTGTGAGGAGTCAGCTTATGTATCAGGTTGTATGGGTGCACTAAGTCAGTGATGGAGTGGGTGAGTCTCTAGCTGTACCAGCCCTGGGCCCTGGGCACTTCTGTCCTGAAATGAGGCAATAGAGGACCCTAGATGGCTTCCTCCCCCTGGCTTGACCTGAGGTGTCTGATGCTGTAGGTATGAGTACAGGCATCACTCACCACTGGGATGTGGTCCATTGACACTCACCGCCCTCCCCCTCTACAGTCCCTCAGTGTGCCTGCCCCCCTGCCTGTCCTACTGGTATCCCTGGTAGGGTAGGGCAGTAGTCAACTTCCTCCTTCCTCGCTGTAGGGTCACTGCTCTTCCCAGGAAGCAGTGCTGCTACCAAGGGTGGGTCTTCTCACTTCCTTATTCCCTAATTACTGCCAGGCTGAAAGGCATCAGTGCTAATGGGGGGCCCATGAGCGGACACACCAGGCAGCTGTGCCTGAGCTGTCTGGGAAAGCTGACAGCAATGGCTGCAGATAGGGGCTGTCCATGCCTGGGGGGTGCAGGGACTTGAGGCTGGAGAAGGGATAGTGTTTTGTCTCTTGCAGGCATACAACACACTCCTGAAATCACATGTTTCTCAATAACCTTCAAGAGAGGTGATAAGGAGCCATGTTCCTTCCCAGAACTTAAGAGAGCACCTGAGGCTCGGCACCTGTAGCTCAGTGGATAGGGTGCCTGCCACATGCACTGGGGCTGCCAGGTTTGAACCTGGCATGGGCCTGCTAAAACAACAATAACAACTAAAAAAAAAAAAAAAAAGAAAGAAAGAAAAAATAGTCAGGCATTGTGGCAGGCACCTGTAGTCCCAGCTACTTGGGAGGCTGAGGCAAGAGAATCACTTAAGCCCAAGAGTTTGAGGTTGGTATGAGCTGTGACACCACAGCACTCTACTGAGGCCACAAAAAAAAAAAAGAGAGAGAGAGAGAGAGCACCTGGCCTGTGCCACAGTTCCAGCCTCAAACTCAAGCCCTTTACCCAAGTTGGGCCTTTTCCCAGGAATGCCCTTACCCCACCATCAAAAAGACAAAGCCTCTCTCCATAAATATCTGCCCAGAATTTCCCTTTCTGACCCCAACCCTAGGATTGACACCCACTGCCTATAGCACCCACCTTTGGTGCCTTCATCACAGATGGTTCCCAGGCCAGGTTCCCAGTGGGCTCATCTGTCTACCCCACTCACGGCTCTTTTAGGCCAGAAGCCATCAAGCCTGACTCAGTGCTGTCCACTACTTATCCATGTGCCCAGCCAGGTGCCCTATAGACAGAGTGACCAGGAGCAGTCCTGTTACCTCTGAGGAGGATGGCACCCAGCAGTTCAGGGCACAGAGAAGATGGTTGGTGCATGTGGCCAGGCTAGAATCCACTGTATGATCAGTGGGTGTGGCATTCCCTATGTCAACAGCACACACAGCAGGTCTACATGCAGACCTCTGAGGAATGGACAGTGGTATACACACAGCCACACCCACACAACCCCTACTGACACCAGCCAAGGGATATGGGTGATCTTGGAGTCTGCAGAGTCAGAACTGGGACAAGAGATCAAGGGAATGTGGGTGATGTCTGGATGTAAAACCTCTCATCACCCTTCCTAGTCAGAGGCCATGACTCTATCTATATACTTGGCCATGGCTGGGGCAGGGAACCTGTAAACATAACCCTGGCCAGCCATGACTCTTGGATGCCAGAAAAACTGTGGCACTGACTACCAGGCAGCACCTCCCATGGCCCTTGCAGACGAGCAGCAGGTGCTCTTGTGCCTATAACATTTAGGGTAGGTGAAGATGGGCCACCTGCTGGACTGTGTTTGGGGCCAGCATCATGTACCACCGTAACACCTAAACCATGCCCTGGTAGAGTCTAGTGGAAGAAACAGTCCTACTCTGGGGAGTATAATGGGGAAGACACAGCCCTGTCCTGGGGATTCTGATGAGGAGGAGGTAGCTCTGCCTGGGGAATCTAGAGGAGGGCTGTGAAGGCTGAGCCAGGCTAGAAGAGCCAGCTGGACAGGACAGGTGGCCTCCCAGGCCTGAGGGTCTGACCCAGCCATAAGGCCCACTGCCTGCCTCTTTGCCAACCTAGCAACAGACTGCTCTCTCAAAAAACAGTCCTCTTGGCCGAGCTGAGCTGGCAGTGGGCCAGGGCAGGAAGGCCAAGTGTCCTCACTGGTGTGGCGGGTAGCTGGCCTGGGCTATGCACAGGCGGCTAGTGGGCAGGCAGCAGTCATGTCTGGCCAGGCCTTGACAGCAGCTTTAGACACCAAGCATGGACAGCAAACACTATTACCCATGTTCATCTTATGTTCACATCCTCACCATTTCCCCACAGTCCACACCCCTTATGCCTTCTCTTGGGCTTAGCTCCTGCTAAGGAGAAAATGTTTGTCATCAGTACATGGGCCATGTGGGGCCCCCCCCCCACCTATAATCTATGTATGCAGGTCCACGTTGGGGGTGGGGGCATGTGTATGAGCTCAGAGGGGATGATTTCCTCAACCCCTGCCCATTTTGAACAAAATGGGCCTAAAATATTACAGAGGAAAAGTGTTAGGGGAGTAGACCTCAGAAATTAAGAACACTCATTTCACCCTTGTTTTAATACTCAGCCTCTCCTGTAGACTGTGGAGTTGTAAAATGGAAAGGGACCCACCCATGGGTAGAGTTGACCCTACTCACTGGAATACCCAGCTTCCTATGCTCTTCACATCCTCAGAGGAGGCATCCTTTTTTTTTTTTTTTTTTTTTTTTGAGATAGAGTCTCACTATGTCTCTCTTGGTAGAGTGCTGTGGCATCACATCTCACAGCAACCTCCAATTCTTGTGTTTAAGCGATTCTCTTGCCTCAGCCTCCCAAGTAGCTGGGACTACAGGCGCCTGCCACAACACCTGGCTCTTTTTTTTTTGTTGCAGTTGTCATTGTTGTTTAGCTGGCCTGGGCTGGGTTTGAACACACCAGACTGGGTATATGTGGCCAGCACCCTACCCACCGAGCTATGGGTGCCACCCCAGAGGGGGCGTCTTCATGGTGATTTTACAGATGGGGAAATTAAAGCCTCACGAGGTTGCATGATTTAGGTAGGCACCCTTGCCTCTTCCATGAGACAGAAGTAACCCCTGGAAGTCCTCATGGAGCCACCAGGACAAACCTGTAGACCACAGCCTTTGAGGGTCCCAGAGCCTATGTGTCTAGCTCAGAATTTGAACCCAGGACCTTTTGCCAAGGCACTGTACTCAATCACTAGATAATACTGCCTCCTTGTTGCTTAACTCAGGAGGTGGGTCACTACTGGTAAATATTTGGGTGCTACGCAGGCCAAAGCACACAGGGGCCTTCCCAGGGGACCTCCTCCTACCTGATGGCCCCATCCTGCCACACCTCCAGCTCTACATCACACGATGCCTAGAAATCTGAGCTGTGTTTACCATGTATTTTCATGTGTGTGACCTTGCCCACCACTATCCCATCCTCTTCTCTATCAAAGGGAGCAGTGCTGCCCACATGCATTCAAGCCATGAGGGGCAGGGAAAACATACAGATTGCTGAGCCTCACGTGTAGTCGTCAGAGGACTGGGAATCTTCCTGCATGATGTGTCCCTCTGTCTCTGATGCCACCAACATGTGATGTTTTGCTGAGACTGAAACAGCAGGACAGATAGAGAAATGGAGCCATTGGAGAAGCGGGAGAGGTGGCCCCAAGTGAATGCCAGGGCATCATAGCAATCACCCAGGTGCAGGCGCTACCCACAGCTTGTGAGGGAAGCCCAGGGCTCCTGGAGGCCTCAGAGTGACTGGCTCCTATCCATGCCCTTTCCTGTCCTTGCAGGTTTGTCTAAAAAGTGGATGAGTGAAGCCCCAGGTTGTAATCTGCAGTCCTCCCACTGTGCCCGCCTGTTTTCATTATGGAGGAAAAGAGCATCAGAGCTGTGTTTATAACCCCCTTTTAGATAACAAATCACATTTTCTTTTTGCCAGCGAGTGTGTTGAATTGATATTTTTTTCCCCTCAGTTTAATGGGTTTGTGTGTTCAGGAATGATCTTCATCAACCGAAACTCCTGATTGTGTTTGATGTAATGTCAGCTTTCATTATGGGCTTCGGTCAGAGCAGCTCAGGGAAAGGCCAAGCACCCTGGAGCCTGGGCCCCTGCCCCAGCCCCCACCCCAGGCCCACCTGGGCTCTAGTCTTCATAGATGGTGGGTAGGGGCAGTGTGAGCAAGGTCAGAGATGAGTTAGGAGTGTGAGTGGAAGCCGGGGTGTGTGCAGCCTTTCTTCTCTCTTCCCTAGCGGCATCTGTATGATAGTCACGGGGCATTGTGAAAAAGCTCCAGATAGACCAGACACCTCAGATTCTGGAAACTACCAGGTTGCCTGTGGTCTTATACTACTCAGGAGATTGTGGACTAAGCATAGGCCAATGGCCCGTATCTCCAGGCCTCTAATGGGAGACAGCCTAGGACTGTTCCCTAAAACAGTCCCCACTATGGACTGCCTCGGACCACAGCTCCAGCACCTGAGCAGTCACCAAGGCCAGGCCCCTCCCTTGAGTCATGAGGAACGTAAGGCTCAGAGTGTGAATGGTCTAGCCTTGGGGTCATGTAGCAAGTGGGCCTCAGCCAAGCCTTGGGTCAGAGGTAGCCAAGGCTATTTCCACCCCTTGAGTGAATGCTGGCTCTGTGCTTTACACCCAGGCCCTCTGGAGCAGATATGGTCACAAGTCCCATTAGTTGACCACAGAGAAACAGGCCCCGAGTGAGGGAACACCACAGGTTTTTGTGGTACAAAACTGGGCTGGGGGACATCTGGGGAAGGTGAATTGGACAACAGTTCTATCCCAGGTCCTGGCCCTACAGCCCATAGGGGCAGAGTGTGGTGGCCCCTCCTGAGCCAGTGGCACTTGCTGATACCAAGCTCACCTTCTGGAAGCCTCTGTCAGCTGCACTCTGTTCTGATTAAAGATCATTAAACATGAAATTAGCCCGTTTGTGTTATGGGTCCCCAGGGCGGCCGGTGATTATGACGCACAGATGGCCAAGAACCCAGGCGGCGGGCAAGCAGGCCTGGGCCAGGATGGGCGGGGCCCCCATGGGCAGGCAAAGCCAGGAGGCAGGCGTGTGGGTTGGGCTTTGTTTTCTTCTGCTCCTGTTGTGTAAACCCCCTCACATTTCACAACAAATCACAGATAATTAATAAGTACATGTCTGTAATGAGTAGGCTTTTTAATGGAAGAAATTGGAAGATGTGGTGTCGAGTCATTATTTCGCTCTTGCCCAGAGTTGGCTCTATTTTTCCATCTTCCTCACTACTGGGTACTGCCTCAGCCAGTTGCACTGCAGACAGGTGGCTCTGATCCTTCTCTCAGCAGGGCTGCAGTGCGGGGACCCTGGTCCCTGAGTCAGGGAGTCCCAGGGATCCTGACACACAGGTACCACATCTTCTTAGAGCCCGTGAAAGGCCCATGAGGATGGACCTGAGTGGAGGTGTGGGCAGGGCATCCCCAGCACTGACTCATTGAGAAGAGTAGCTCTTGATGCGGGGAGGGAACAAGTCTCTGACCCAGAGGAATCAGAAGGGGCCAACTCAAGCCTTGGGGCTGGCAGTCCTGTCTGCTCTCAAAAGACCCTGAGCTGGCTCGGCGCCTGTGGCTCAACGGGCTAAGGCGTCAGCCACGTTACACCTGAGCTGGCGGGTTCATATCCAGCTGGGGCCGCCAAACAACAATGACGGCTGCAACCAAAAAATGGCCGGGCGTTGTGGCTGGCGCCTGTAGTCCCAGGTACTTGGAAGGCGGAGGCAAGAGACTCGCTTGAGCCCAGGAATTGGAGGTTGCTGTGAGCTGTCATGCCACAGCACTCTATCCAGGGTGACAGCTTGAGGCTCTGTCTCAAAAAAAAAAAAGAAAGAAAGAAAGAAAGAAAAGAAAATCAAAAGACCCTGAGCTGTGAGTGCTGAGGTCTCTCTTTCCCCATAGGAGGAAGACATCATGTACTATGATGCCAAGGCGGATGCTGAGCTGGTGAGTGCCCCTGCTGGGGGTGGGGGAGAGCTACGCCCGCTCTTTGGCCCTTAGTGATTATCTATAATATGATTGTTAGGACTTATCCCTAGGCATTCTGAGCTTCTCTCTGGGGAGTAATGGTGACACAGGCCCCACCTTCCACCTCCCACAACTACCTAGAGGTCCTGACCCCCTAGAGCTGTGTCTCTATAGCCACTTATGGGCTGGGGCAGTGGGGCAAAGTGGTCAGGTACTAGGACCTCCCCCCACAGGGCAGTTCAGGTCCCAACTGAGAGGGGCTCTTTGAGTGTGTTGAGAGTGGGGGGAGAGGAAGCAGCTGGGGAGAGCTTCCTGGAGGTAGACAGGTGCAAGCAGGATGCAGTGGCATCCAGGTGCATTTCCAGTCCATGCAGTCTCCCATCCCTGTGCTGAACACCCCACAGCCTGACTTCATGATCAGAGGTTGGCCCTGAGCTCAGCTGGGGTCACCCACCTCAGAAGTGATGACACCAAGACTGACCAGAGAGCCCAGAGCCGCACTGCTCTTCTGCCTTCAGGTCATTCACTGGCTCCAGTCTGCTTGGGCTGCCCTGTGAGGTAGTGAGGTCCCCATCACCAGAATACTCATATGAAAGATGTACAGCTATTTAGGGGGAAGATGGCTATAGAGAAGACAAGAGCATCTGAAGATATAAGGCACTTGGAGTAGACAGTGTTTGGTAAACATGTCAAGGCCCAAGTCCCTCCCTCTGACTTCGAGGCAAAAGTAGTCAGACCCATCTGTCCCCTCTGTAAACAGAGGTGTCACAGTGACAATCTCTGGGGTCCTACCTGTGCTGGCTGATGCAGAAGACCCAAGATCCAGTCTTCCTCTCCCATGGGCCTGGGGAGTTCCCTGAGGTGAGCAGGAGACAGGAAGGCTGGAGGGGATCCCTGTGTAGGATCCACAGCACTAGGCTGGCCTGAGAGAGCTTAGGGGAAGACAGAGAGCCTGAGAAGGAGGGGGTGGGCTTAAGCAGGTGTGCTTCCCCGTGGCTGAGCTCCGTAGCTCCCAGATAAGTTGCTAAAATTAAAGCTGGAATCTGAAATTCAAATGAAGAGCGAACCTTTAATTAGACCCTGAATCTAATTCCTTACCCCCCTTGGCAGCGGGCTGTAATTTTAGCAATCAGTGCATTAAATATAAACCAGGAGACTGCGGCTGCCCACCATACAAAGTCCCTGAGCTCAGGGGTGACACTGAGGGGCTCCTTGGCCAGCCTGGTGCCCACTCCCCTACCAGGACACTGAACCCCCTTCTCCCAACAGCTCCCAATTATAACTAGGCCCTCAATCCCTGGCTCTGAATCATTGACTCCCTGCCCTCAGCCCCTTGAACATCTGCTTGGGGCTAGCAACTGCCCTACAAAGGAGATTCACTGTGGGCCAGGCTGAGCTAGAGTCATTTGGGCTGAAAGCCCAGCCTGGCCTGGCCAAGCCCTGGTATAAATAACACCACCCACGCATTTGCCGACTCCCCTGTTTGTTGTGTTGTTTTGTTTTTTTGATCTTTGCAAGAGGTACAGTTAGAGATCTTTCTAGACCATTTACTTTTAAATTACCAGCCAGAAGGTGGGGGTGGGAAAAAGAGAAGGAAGGAAAAAGTTCACCAGCTGATAGCTTATCAGAATGGAATCCAAATGTCACATTAGTTGGGAAAGTTGGGAGATTAAATTTTCCAGCGCCCTTCATCTGCTGCTGACATTTCAGGGGCTTTCTTCTCCCAAGTCTCCCCCTCCTGTGAGCAGAACGTGAGTGGCGCATGCCTCACAGGCGGCTGACTCCCCACTCTGGCCTCCATGCTTGGTGAATGCCTGCTGTGGCTCTGCCCGGCACTAAGGGGCTTCTAAGGGTCCTCCTCGCATGTGCCAGAAGTGCCCAATGGGAGGGCAGCAAACAGCTTGGATTCTGCTGTACCAAACCCACCCTGGAAGAGATGAAAAGGCTTGCTGTAGGTCCTTCAGTGCCATATTCCTGGGGTGTAGAGAGCTTTTCCCACTGGGTGGAGAGGCACAGTCACCCTTTTCCCCACACGAGATACTGCCTGGGTAGGAACACAGGGGAGGGCCATGCCCAGGACCCAGCAGGCAGCACAGTCAGCATGACGGAGGCCCACAGGAGAGAGGAAATGAGCTAAGCCTGGGCAAAGGCTGGTCTCAGGGCCTTGCGGGGCCGTAAGGGAGTATATGGAGGATTCAGCCGAGTATGCTCCCTCCTACCAGGGCATGAAGCTCCCAGCCCTGCTCCCCACCCCTTCTCACTATCCATCTCTTCCTTGCTACCCCAATCTGGCTTTTCCCTCTCTTTGCCTTCATTCTCTACCACCATCTTCCCTCTCCCTTTGCACACCTGCACCCAAGCCTGCCCCCCCACCCCGCCCGACACCGGCTGTGGCATCAACACTATAGTCACAGACCCACTCCTGCCAGCCTGTGGTGGTAGGCGGGGGCACACAGCGCATGCCCAGCCTGCCCAGCCAAGAGATGCCATAATTGGCACCTGTCAAGCGACTGCAGCTCATTTTAGAAAATCAGCGGGGCCCTTACAGTCCTGCTGTTAGCAGGCACTGCAGACCCTCCCTCTGGAGGTCAGCAGGTCTCATCATTAGCCCTCATCCCAGCCCAGGCCTCCCCAGGTTAGCCACCCGCCTGCTCAGAACCTACAGCTGCCTGCTGCAGCGGGTGATGCCTCTGTCCCAGTGGGGAGCATGGGGGGCACTCAGCTTCTAAGAAGAGCTACCAAGGTCTCCCAGTGATCGCAAAGGGCATGTCCTTGTTAGCAGAAGTCTGGAAACTATTCCTTCTAACTGGCTCCAAGATTTGCCTCCTTTACTAATTGGTTTTTAAAGATGTGGGGAAGGGGTCAGTTTGGTTTTGGTTTAGCAAACATGGGAATGGTGGGTGGGGTGCGGGGGGGAGGTGGGAGTTACTGGCTTTTGGGTGAGGTATCTATACCCCATGTCCATCTGTCCCTGTGTCTCTCCATCTATGTCTCTGACCACAGTAGTCCCTGTTTTTGAGATGCCCCCATCTCCTGGACTCTGACCTTCCCTGCCCCTACTTGCAGGCCTGCCCAACCCCACTCACTGTTTTCTAACCCTGACACTGCTGCATGGTGGTGGTGGGGCCTTTCTACAGGATGACCCTGAAAGTGAGGATGTGGAAAGGGGGTCTAAAGCCAGCACCCTAAGGCTGGACTTCATTGAGGACCCAAACTTCAAGAACAAGGTCAACTATTCATACACGGCTGTGCAGATCCCCACGGACATCTACAAAGGCTGTGAGTGTGCAGAGCGATCAGGACAGCTCTCCCTATCCCTGGGGGGTGCCATTCCCAGATCCCTGGAGACAGAAGGCCAGAACCATCTACCTCCAGCCCCATGCTCACCTCTCAGACTCACCTACATGCAGACATCAAGTCATTTACAGGCAGAGCCTCACATTAACCCTCAGCAAGCTACAAAACACTGAGCCTCTCTTCCCTGTGTGTGTGCACGGCCTCCTGCCCATGTGTCCACACGAATGCATGCATGCAGGCACACACTGTTCCCCACAGCAACTCCTCACCACCTTCCCATATTCCCTGGGCCTATGTAGGAGTGGTTGAGAAGCTACCATACATCAGGTAGACACAGGGGTGGGGGACAGGGAACCACCCCTCATTCACAGATGCCAACCTTATTTCACTGCCCTCCCTCTCCTTGGCATGAAGCCAAGGGGATGAGAAGCTGATTTCCACCTCAGAACAGCCAGGAGTTGGGGTTATGGGGAAGGGGGATTGGGACGAGGATAGTTGAGATTCTAAGCTCAAGGCAGCTTCACACAGTGGGGAAACCAGGTCACTATAGCTAGAAGGGTTTGAGTCAGACCTGAGGAAGAACTTCCTGAAATCTTGGGAGGTATAGGGGGAGGAAGTCAAGAGTCAAACATTGGATGAGGGGCTCTAGCAACAGGATTTAAAGCACTGAGGCCTGCTGAGCTTAGTGGCTCGCGCCTATAATCCTAGCACTCTGAGAGGTCGAGGCAGGTGGATTGCTTGAGCTCATGAGTTCGAGACCAGGCTGAGCAAATGAGAGCCTGCCTCTACTAAAAAAATAGAAAAACTGAGGCAAGAGGATCACTTGCGCCCAAGAGTTGAAGGTTGCTATGAGCTATGATGCCACGGCACTCTACACAAGGTGACAGCTTGAGACTCTGTCTCAAAAAACAAATAAATAAATAAAGCACTGAGGCTTATTGGTTCTGACACAATTCTGTGGGCCCACTGGGCCACTGAATTGGCTCCAGAATACAGGGGAGTCCCCCAGCTCATCAGAGAGGCCCTTTCCACCCTCAGGGTCAGCTAGGTCTTCTGGGCAGCCTTAGGCAGGGGTGGAAGAGGGTGCTCTCTACAGACTGCCTGCAGGCCACCTGCCTGAGCCAGTCAAGGGGCACTATCACAGGCAGGCACGCTAATTAAAACAGGAGCCACACCGCCCTCTCCAGTCACCCCTCGCTACCCACACAAATTACATTTTATATGTTTTTTATTTACTGTGTCACTTTTAATTAAATCTGTAATCGCCTGCCTGAGGGGGCATGGTCCCCTTTTCCAACTCAACCTGATCTGAGAGTATGTGCAGTGGGTGTTGGTGTGTGTGCATGCATGGGGCTGAGAAGCAGGCCTTTCGCAAGTGGAGAGGGAGGTTTATTTGCACAAGTGGGTCCTAAAGTGAGTGCATGCCTATGGTGAGGGGGCAGGGGCCAGGGGGACACGGATCCCGGAAGGGACAGCTCGCTCAGCGAATAAGTCTCTTGGCTCTTTACCTGAGCCAGGGACACCCCTCTGGGGGCAGCCAGAGGCACTTCCAGGTTAGTCTGCTCTAAGCCTGACACTGTGCAGATAGAAAACTGAGACCCAGTGAGGGCGGGGCTTGCCAGGTGGACTCTCCTAGGGCAGAGAGCACTGTATGAGACATCTGAGAGCCTAACTTTATTTTTCTTTAAAGAGAAAAATAGAAATTGTTCAACTCGGCTCGGCGCCTGTGGCTCAATGGGCTAAGGCACCAGCCACGTACACCTGAGCTGGCGGGTTCGAATCCAGCCTGGGCCCGCCAAACAACAATGATGGCTGCAACCAAAAATTGGTCGGGCGTTGTGGCAGGCACCTGTAGTCCCAGCGACTTGGGAGGCAGAGGCAAGAGACTCGCTTGAGCCTAGGAATTGGAGGTTGCTGTGAGCTGTGATGCCACAGCACTCTATCCAGGGTGACAGCTTGAGGCTCTGTCTCAAAAAAAAAAAAAGAAATTGTTCAACTCACTAAGTTTTTAAATTAGGAACAGGACCATAACATACCGTTCAATAAGCAGAGCCAATGGTAGAAATGTGTTTTGGTTTCCACATTATGGTCAGCTAAGGGAAGCCACAGGAACGGGGTTGGGGGGGCCAGGGTGGGAAGCGAGTTCAGAAATTGGGGTGGTATTAGGTAGCAGACACACAGCAGAAGCCCCATGCTGGAGGACAAAGCCAAGGGAAAGTGCCCTGGAGTGTGCTAGCACCCCCAGGCTGAGGCAAAGCCTTGAGAACTTTAAATCAGAGCTCTCTTTCAGCCTTTAGAAGCCACTCTCTTGTTCACTTGGGGTGGATCTTTGATAGGGATGCCTGAAGGGGAGTGATGGTGACAGGACTCCTCCTAAGAAGCGGGTAGAGGCAACTGGAGGGAAGAAATAATGGCCCCTAGGAGAGGGGGAGGTATAGAGGCCTGGAGGAAACAGGGATCCCACTCCTGCTGTTTTTTTCTGAATGTCCAGGGACAGGTACACTGCACTCATGAGAATATGTGTCACACACACATATCAGGCATATCTCAGGCTGCTCTGGATTGGGGTCAGGGGTACTGTTTGAGCCATCTTGAGTCTCTACCCAGTTGAAGGGTCCACAGGATGGAGTCCATTCATCTGAGAGGAGCCTTGATCTGTGAGTGTGTGTAGGGGCAGATCTGGTCCTGGGTTCATGCGTACACAATCACATAGGTGGAGGAAGGAAGGGTGGGGCTGAATGATGGTAAGGGGTTGTGAGCAGGGCCCACCAGTGTCCTGTATAGCCGCAGAGTGGTGTGTAGGTATGAGCACTGGCTCTTCTGTCTGTGGCAACAGCTGGGTTTCTGGCCAGGTGGGTTTGTAAGCGAGAGGATCACACATCTGGCTAGAAGCACAGAGGTTAGATGCAGGCACACTTGTTGGGGGTGCAACATGTGCATGCAAGTGCATGTGCCTGTATTGGAGCAGGATAATGGCACCACCCCTGCCCCTCCAAGAGCTCCCACCCCCGCCTGCTCTCAGCCCCAGTTGATTAATCATGGAGCTGAGTGGCTTCCAGCTTATCAGGTACCTTAATAGCTGAATAATTCCAGCCCCATCAGCGGGCCCTTAATTGCTTTCTTGTGGCTACAGCCTGAAGTGCATGCTGAGTGGGTGAACTCCCAGGAGACCAGCTGCTGCTAGCTCTAGAAAGCATGCTGGACCTGAGGTCACAGCTCACAGCCACCTGGGCAGCTCATCTTCAGGGGCTACAGACCACAGCTGCCCTGCCTATTCCTATGGGGCATGGCTGGGGGACAGGCTGAACTATTCCTTCAACACAATGGAAAGGGGTGAGGACCAGGAAGTCTTCCTGATGGAGCTGGTATAGCCCCAGCTGGGCACTGGGCTATAGGGAGAGTCTAGATAGGCTGAAAGCAGGTGAGGCATTCTAAGTGTTGGGGCGGGTGCAAGCATGACATTGTGGTGGTAGGTTCAGCAGGGGTCAGTACAGGCGCTTCCCACCCCAGCCTGCCACTTCTCCCCAGCCACTGTCATCCTCAATGAGCTCAACTGGACAGAAGCCCTAGAAAATGTGTTCATTGAAAATCGCAGGCAAGACCCCACTCTGCTGTGGCAGGTCTTTGGCAGTGCCACAGGAGTCACCCGATACTATCCAGGTAAGTACCAGCCCATCTCCCCTGTCTACACAGTACCCCACATTCTTCAATTTCCCAGCCCATCCATCCTGGGGCCCTTGGGTGGCATAGCTACCCTGTAGGCTGTAGTGGCCCAGCAGCCTTCAGAGTGGTTATTCTGCAAGGCCTGCTTACCCGGGTCGGGCCTGTCCCTGCCAGTCTCCTTTACCTCCTCTCTTCCCACAGCAACCCCGTGGCGAGCCCCCAAGAAGATTGACCTATATGATGTCAGAAGGAGACCCTGGTGAGTGAAAAAGGAAGGGCTGGGCAGGGACATCCCCCTCATCTCCCCACCTCTCCTGCTGCTCTCCTCCCTCCCGATATCCAGGCCTCCAAGCAGGGTGCAGCCAGCTCTATCCAATTTTCATTTCACACATCGTTGCCACTGGAAAATGGATCCCATCACCCAGGCAGGCCCTCAGCTGCCTCTAACCCCAGTCCACTGCCCCATACTCCTACCCCATCAAGACTGAGAAATTGAACCAGTAGGGGTTCTTAAGGGTAGATGTAGCTTCTGTAGGGTTGGCCAGCCCCTGCACCGGCCATCCCAGCCCTAGACACCCCTACTCTCTGCTCTGCACCTCCCAAGTATCCTATAAGACTTTCCTTCCTTTCCACCTGTGCCATCTCATACACAGCTAGACTCTTCCCTTGGGGCCTCAACTGAAGCAGGGGACACAACAAACCACTAAAGCTAGGGAATATTCCTCCTGCCCTTCTCTGGATCACCTGCTCACGTTCACCCTGGGGATCTTTTACTTGCTGGGGAGCCAGATCACTCATATCATGGGCAAGAACTGTACCTGTTTTAAAAAGCATGGTATCCTGGTGCCTAGAACTCTGGCTCATGCAGTGAATGTTCAATAGATACATGCTGAACCAATATGTGGGTGAAGGAAGAAAGGACCCACAAGGTCCCAATGGGGCTGGCCCTAACTGAGGCTTCTCCTGGGCAGGTATATCCAGGGAGCCTCATCACCCAAGGACATGGTCATCATTGTGGATGTGTGAGTGAGCATACTGGCAGGTGGGGCAGGGAGGGGCAAGGAACTAGAACTCTGGCCCAGGAATGTTATGGAGAAAAGGTAAGAGAATAGCTGAGGCCCCCACCACCCCTGCCTGACATCTCCAGGAGTGGCAGCGTGAGCGGCCTGACCCTGAAGCTGATGAAGACATCCGTCTGCGAGATGCTGGACACGCTTTCTGACGACGACTATGTGAATGTGGCCTCGGTGAGTGCCAGGGCAACAGGCAGGCAAGGAATTCGTCACCCTCACCTGCCCCAGTCCTGTGACCACTGCCAGCCCCTTGCAAGAGCTGCCTTCCCTGGCCACTCACCACCCCACTATTCCTGCAGTTCAACGAGAAGGCACAGCCTGTGTCATGCTTCACACACCTGGTGCAGGCCAACATGCGTAACAAGAAGGTGTTCAAGGAAGCTGTGCAGGGCATGGTGGCCAAGGGTACCACAGGCTACAAGGCCGGCTTTGAGTATGCTTTTGACCAGCTGCAGAACGTGAGCCCCATGGGTGGGCAAACGGGTGGCTGGGGGTGGGCAAGGGCCCAGGCTCTGTGACACCCGGGAAATCAAGACGGATGGCCTTGTTAGCACCAAACAGGCAGCTTGGACAGATAGCACCATCTGCTGTGGGGGAGGAAGGTCAGAGAGCCAGGCCCACCAGGGGGAGGGAGGCCTGTCCCCTGGACTAGGGAGGGGCTGAGAGCCGTCTGACTCCACACTCACCTTGCCCAGTCCAACATCACTCGGGCCAACTGCAATAAGATGATCATGATGTTCACGGATGGCGGAGAGGACCGTGTGCAGGACGTCTTCGAGAAGTACAATTGGCCCAACCGGACGGTGAGGCTCAGCCCAGGCAGGGGCTGCCATGATCTGGGCCCAGTACAGGGGAGGACTATCCTCTGGTGGCTTCAGCAGTAACCTTAAGCCCCCTGCCAGGTACGTGTGTTCACTTTCTCCGTGGGGCAGCATAACTATGACGTCACACCCCTGCAATGGATGGCCTGCGCCAACAAAGGTACCTCACCTGACATCACTGCCAGGGGGCCTGCCTGCCATGTCCTACTGTCTCATTGGGTTTGTTGTCCAGACGTTTGTTCACCTGCTGTATCTTTTCATACAAGTGGCGGTCCATTGCTCTATTTGGGGGGGCTAACATGTTCATCTGTCTACTGTCCAACCATCTCCTAGCTTGTCTGCTGTGGTGTCTGCTTGCTCTCTGTGCAGCTGGCTGCTAATTGAACTCTGAATGTCACTGCCATGAGGGACTGCAGGCCTCAGGTTCCTGCCCCCTGCTCTGTTTCCATATACCCCTACACGCGCTCCCTTTCCCTTGTGTTGGTTCCAATGACAGCATAATGGCAGGAGCACTAAAGGGATGTGAGTTTAAAGGGAATGACACACCAAAGAGAGCCTAAGGGGCAAGTCAGGGAGTAGGTCCCATGGTGCCAACCAGGCCCACCTCTGCTTCCCTTTCCTTTACAGGTTACTATTTTGAGATCCCTTCTATTGGAGCCATCCGCATCAACACACAGGTGAGACTTGGGGGCAGGGCGTTGCCTCCTCCCAGTTCTCCTTCCGGCTGAGATAGTGTGTGAAAGGGGCTTCTGTGTGGCAAGGGCGCCCTCCGGTGGTTTACTAGGGCACAATCTCAATACAGGGGAGGCAGAATGGGGAGAGCATGTGGGAGGGACACTCAGTATCCCTGCTGCACCTCCTCCTCAGGAATATCTAGACGTGTTGGGCAGACCCATGGTGCTGGCAGGCAAGGAGGCCAAGCAGGTGCAGTGGACCAACGTGTATGAGGATGCACTGGTAAGGCCTCTGGGCAAGGAAGGGAAGGGGCTGGCAACCTTCCCCAAGGATGTGTCCACAGGGTTAAAAAAGACCCTCTTTTATGGAAGCAAAAGAGAGTTGGCCTATGCCAAAATCCCTCCTCTGAAAATGCAGGGCGATGGTAGGGCCAGCCACAGGAGACTCCATCCTCCTCCTTTCCTTTCCTTTCCTTTCCTTTAGGGCCTGGGGTTGGTGGTAACAGGGACTCTCCCTGTTTTCAACCTGACGCAGGATGGCCCTGGGGAAAAGAAGGTGAGGTCCCCTCTTGGGAGAGGGTTGGGCATGGCCTTAACAGGTCTGAACATGGAGGAGGGAGGGGCAGGACTGCAAACTGGGCAAGGGCAGCTGGCTGTGAGAGCAGCTTGAAGCCTTGGGTGTGATGGCTGGACAAAGAGTCCACATGGAATTGAGCCCACTACAGACTCCCCATACCTCTGCTCCCAGAACCAACTGATC
This sequence comes from Perodicticus potto, assembly GCA_963574655.1. Taxonomy (NCBI): domain Eukaryota; kingdom Metazoa; phylum Chordata; class Mammalia; order Primates; family Lorisidae; genus Perodicticus; species Perodicticus potto. Next base: position 11,536 of record CAUYRH010174534.1, on the reverse strand, counting down.
CTGGGCGTGATGGGCATCGATGTGGCTCTGAATGACATCAAGAGGCTGACTCCCAACTACACAGTGAGTGTCCACCTGCCCTACCTCCCACATGGACACAAGCCAGGCTGATTTGGGGGGATTACAATGGCTCCATGGAGACCTCTGAGTTCAGAGAAACAGGAAAGGCTTCCTTCCCCAGCTAGTGACGTTGGACCTATAGCAAAGTGACCTTGGGCTGGCAAACTTTTGATAAAGGGCCAGACTGAATATTTTAGGCATTGCCAGCCTAAATACCCATCTCATATTCAATTCTTGTGCTGTATTGTGAAAGCAGCCACAGACAAAACATAAACAAGTGGCTATGTTCCAATACAATTTTGTGGATGGTGATATTTGAATTTTGGATAATTTTCACATGTCATGAAATACAGTTCTTCCTTTGATTTTTTCCTAACCATTTAAAAACATAAAAACCATTTTTAGCTCATGGTCTTAGAATAACAAATGGAAGGCCAAACTTGGCACATGTGCATAGGCAGGCATGCCCTGGGCAGAAAGAAGGGGAAGGTGTATATTAGAGGCAGAGGGAAATCTCTGGACAAAGGCCTAAAGGTGAAAAACAAAATCATAAATCAGGAAAGGGAAGTCACAGTGTGGATGGCCCAGGACCTAAGGTTAAGGAGTACAGGTCTTACCTGTGAAAGTGGGGAAAGGTGGGGTATGTGGGACAGCATTATTAAGCCTGAGCTCCCTGAAACCCTACTTGACCCCAAGAGGGCAGGGGCTGTGGCACTGACCTCCATGTACAGTGAGCAAACTGCCTCACCTCTCGTTAAGGGGTAGGTCTAAGCCCTTACTCCTATTCTTTACTCCTCTTCTACCCAAAAGGGCAGCCCCAGGCCTTTGGGATTCCAAAGGGTCTGTACCTCCCTGTGGGCTCTACTGATGAGGAATGAGGAAAGGCACAAATCAGAGGCAATAGTGGGTGGCACAGTGGTACAGAAGCAGCAGCCTTGTGAGACCAGTGGAGGAGAGAGGTCAGACTGACTGATAGCTCCATGAGATAGGGAAAGAGGCTAGGAACTACAGAATGCCAGCCACAGAGGTGGTCAGCCTTAGTTAGAGCTAGTACACACAGGGCACCCGGTCGGCTGGCCTGGCTTAAAAGACAAGCTTAGGGCCAAATGGCATGTGTGGGCCCCTGCCCAAGGCAGGCAAACAACACCCCTCAGTGTGATGGAAGACAGAATGGGGAAGAGCTCTAGAGCCAGGAATCCCTGCCCAGTACTCCAGACCCTGAGCCCCCTGTCTACCCCCAGCTTGGTGCCAACGGCTATGTGTTTGCCATTGACCTGAATGGCTACGTGTTGCTGCACCCCAATCTCAAGCCCCAGGTGAGCCAGATGGGCAACCTGGTGGGTGGGTAGACCCTCCAAGATCAGGACTTCTGACTTCCTGCCCTGACTCTCACAGATCACCAACTTCCGGGAACCTGTGACTTTGGACTTCCTGGATGCAGAGCTGGAAGATGAAAACAAGGAAGAGGTAAGGAGAAGGAGGGCAGGGGATGGGAGATCAGGCACAGAGAACAGAAGAGAATGGGGCCCTGCCCCTCACATCTCTGATCCTTTCAGATTCGTCGGAGCATGATTGATGGCAACAAGGGCCACAAGCAGATCAGAACATTGGTCAAGTCCCTGGATGAGGTAAGAAAGCAGAAGAGAGGGGCCAGGGAATCTGAGTGGGTACCTTCCTACCCCACTCCCTACCCCTGCCTGCCAGCCCAAGTACCTGACCCAGCCTCCTCTCCTAGAGGTACATAGATGAGGTGATCCGGAACTACACCTGGGTGCCTATAAGGAGCACCAACTACAGGTGAGTGGGGCCAGGGCTGGGTGGGCAGAGGGTTGGGGGCAGCCCCAGAGTCTGAGCCCAGCTGCCCCCTCCCTCCCCCCACCTGAGTCTGCTGTGACCATTGTCCAGTTGGGCACCAGTGCCAGGGCTCCTCACTACTTTCCTCAATCCCTGAATGGCCTCCCTTGGCCCTTCAGAAACAAGCAGCAGGTCCTCACAGCACAAGACAGAGACAGGATGGTGCCTCTGATGTTTCCTAATACCCACCACCCTCTCACATCACTCCTGCCTGGATCTAGCCGGGTATCTGGCCCCAGGATATTATCCTCAGCACGTTCACACCTGCTCTTAACTAGCATCACAGCCTGGGCTGGGTCAGTACAAGTTGCCCTCTGTGTGCCCCACACAGCTGGTCCATTCTGAAATGCCAGACCAGCCCACAGCTGCCCCTCACCATCTGAGTGCCAGCCGTGCTTTTGGCTGGCTCTCACATGGCCTGACTGTCTGGGAACTGGACCCCCTCCACCACAGTACACACCCCTGCAGCTAGCTCAGTAACAGTGTTCTGTCCCTTATGAGTTTGCTGCTGATGGAAGAGGCTGACCATGCCAGTGGAGTCATGGGAAGCTTCTGGGGGTGGGGTTGGAATTTGCTTTGGGGCTGGTTGTCTGGTGGCCTCCAGGAAAGTTTGGGGAAGTGGAGGGCTGACCCTTGGACCATACATCTGCCACAGATAAATAGGGAGAAGTGTCCCTGGGGGTGGGAGGAGGAGATGCCACAGCTTGGATCTCTCCGCCCGCCCAGCTCCGAAGCCTTAGGGAGGGGATGCTTGTGTTGCCTTCGTCTCCCCAGCAGTGACTGTGCTTCCGTCTCCTCTCCCTAGCCTAGGGCTGGTGCTCCCACCCTATAGCACCTTCTACCTCCAAGCCAACCTCAGTGACCAGATCCTGCAGGTCAAGTGTAAGTGGCCCGGCCCCTGCCTGCGCCCTGCACCCCTGCCTCTTCCCTGCACCCTGGCCGGCCCCAGGCAACATAGCCAGTTGTGCTTGCCGGCAAGGCACCCCTCCCACCCAGTCTGCCCAGCCCTCAGGTGCCCACAGGCTGGGGCACCAGCCTTCAAAAGTCTGTGGAAATCTGCATGCTCGCCTTTTCTCAAATTTGGTTCCAAAACATTCTCTCATGGTTTCCGTTGAGGTTTCTGTTTTTGATTTCTCCTACTTCGTGTCTTCCCTCCTTAGCCTGCCTGCCCAGCACATCCCTGGGGGCTGCATTCGTGGAAGACACCCCCTCCCCCCTCCCCTCATCTCCTTCACCCTTCTCCCTGCTCAGTTCTCTCTCTTGTGGTACCACCCCCACAGGGTTCCTTTCTCCCTCGACCCCCTCTTCTGTTCCCTTTACCCAGGTCCCATTCGGTCCCTCACTTTCCTCCTCTAACTTCTGCCCTCCCTCTCCTCTTCCCCTCCCCTCTACCTCCATCTCCCCTCTCCATTCCCTCTCCTTTCTGGTTCTTCTTCCACCTCTCTCTCACTCTCTCTCTTTCCCTCCCTTTCTTCTCCACTTCAACACCCCTCCCTTTAGTCTCTACTCTCTGAGCCTCACACCCTCCTCTTTCTTCCTTACTCTCTCTGGCCTGTTTCTTCGCCCACTCATTCCTCCCCTCCTTCTTCTCTCCTTCACCCGTGCATCCCCCTTTCTCCCTTTCTCTCTTTTCCCCTCCCTCCTTCCTTCCCTCCCTCTCCCAATCCTCTGCCTGTGGCTCACCCCTGCATGCCCTGCGCACCATGGGCCTCTCCAGGGAGGCCTGGGTCTTCAGAGCCTGTGGCCCTGCCTGCCTACAGCACCCAAGGTCAGTGGGAGGGAGGCTGGGGCTCCGGCCCCACCGGGTGCCCCCCACCTGCCTGGCCAACTGGGGCTCATCTCCTTTGAGTTTTCTCGCTCTCTCTTTCTCTCTCATGTCGTTTTTTGCAAGAAGTTTCCTTTTGGTATGATGATGAGACACAATATTTTCATTCAAACAGCCATTGAATAAAATATTGTTTGTGCCCCTCCCCTTCCCCTCCCCCTTTTCGTTTGTTTTTGTGTTTGTGTTGTTTTTGTTTTCCTCGCTTTCTCTCTTGGTGGACTGTCCCAGTGCCAATCAGCAAACTGAAGGGCAAGTATATTCAGAACCAGTGCACCCTCCTCTCCCCACCTCACCTGCCCTCACGCCCCTGCTTGCCCCCCTTCCTGCCCAGGACCAGCCAAACCCCTGCTCTACAGAGTTCCCCTCCTAGCATCCCCCAAGCTCCTCTGGTTCTTGCCTTTCCTATGATCCCTAAACCTCTATTAGAGCCAGTAGTATCCCTTGCCCCTGGACCTGCCTGCAGGGTGCTGTCCGGCTGATCTGAGGCTTAGGCCCTTTCCTTGGACTCCTCACTCCTTCTAGGAAGGCCCCTGCCTCCTCCCACCTTCTCTGTCCTTTGAAGACAACTCAACAGTGGAGACAGGGCTGGACCTCTACCTCCTCCCACCCAGCAGGGCAGGGAGCCTGAAATGCAAAGGGAAGATCAGCCTTTACAAGGGCTCATGTGTGGCTGTGACAAAGGCACAACCCACAAGTTTTCCTCTGATCTCTGGCAGTGGCTCCAGAAGCTGGCAGCTGTCCAAAAAGGGAGACAGAAAGGCTTGGAAGCCTCACACCCCTGGAAGAGCAAGGCTGACCTGACCATCCTGGGTACTGGCCTAGGTGCTAAAGTACCTGTGTTCTGCCATCACTACCACCATCACTCCACCTCCACCCTCTGCTGTTCCCAAATGCTTTTCTAAGGCCATTGGCCCAGCCCTGCCCTGAGGTGGGTGGGCAGGTGTGGGAAAGGTATTCCCCTATAGAAATAAAAGCAGACTGGGGATTGTGGCCTTAGCCAGGGATGGGATGGGATCTGTCTAGACCCCAAGGGCCAGCATTGGAACTTGGAGGAAATCAGACTAGGTTTGAAGAAAAAAGTTCTGACACTCTGAGGTGACTAAGCCAGAGAGACTTCCAGAAAGGTGGGCAGTGAACCCTCAAGCCCTGGCAAAGAAGCAAGGAATGAGAGTACAGTACACAAAGTCTCTGCACAGACAGCCACCCCTCTCAGAATACTGGAGCAGATGGGGTATATAGAGCCATGAGGGAATGTCCCCATAACCTGGACTCCCAAGAAGCCCTAGGGGCCCTTTCTAGCCTAGTCCAGCAAAGGGGATACAGCCACCTCCACTGGCCTGGGGCGGGGGGTCATGACCTATGCTCACTGGCTTGAGTTGTCTTTTTCTTCCCACTCCCTCACATTCCCCGCCAGTGACCCCAGAAATGCAGGGCCCTAGTAAATGGTAAACATAGCACAGTCTCCCTCCCTACTCCTTTCCCCTCCTTTTCTTTTTCCTCCTCCCTTTCCTTCCCTCCTCCCTATTGGCTTGTATCCAAACCCTGCCTCACAGTCCTGTCAGAAAGGAACAGTCCAACCAGTGACTACCCAGCCCCTCCAAGCACCCCCAGTCCCCCTGCCTGGAATCTTGCAGTGCATTGTGGGAGTATTTGGGAACAGAGAAAATCCATTTTCCATACAAATAAAGCCCAGGGGACAATAGAGAGACTAGGACCTGGGTGGAGACAGGATAGGAAGATAGGAACTCCCAGAGTGAGACTGGACAAGAGGCTCACCTCCCAGGGGCAGTCCAACTAGGCAGGAAGAGGCCACAGAGGAGCCTCAGCAACGATATCCTTAGGTTCACTCACAAAACCACACGAAGGGGCTCGGTGCCTGTGGCTCAGTGGGCTAAATCGCCAGCCACGTACACCTGAGCTGGTGGGTCCAAATCCAGCCCGAGCCCGCCAAACAACAACGACGGCTGCAACCAAAAAATGGCCAGGCGTTATGGCGGGCGCCTGTAGTCCCAGCTACTTGGGAGGCGGAGGCAGGAAACTCACTTGAGCTCAGGAATTGGAGGTTGCTGTGAGCTGTGATGCCATTGCACTCTATGCAGGGTGACAGCTTGAGGCTCTGTCTCAAAAAAAAAAAAAAAACACACAAAGGCACTCACATACAGGCTCATGCAAACTCATGCATCCATGCTCACATACACGCTCATACATCCATGCTGATATACACACATACACACGTATGCATCCATGCTCTCACATACACATTCATGCATCCATGCTCATACACACACATACCCACTTATGCATTCATGCTAACACATACTCATCCATACTCACACATACACTCATGCATCCATGCTCACACACATGCATCCATGCTCACACACACATACATGCTCATGCATACATGCTGACACACACAGATGCATACATGCTCACATACATGCAGGCACAGCTCATAAGTTCAGGACACAAACTCAACTGGTGGATACCTCAACAGCCCTCCCACCACCCCTGGAGCCTTCAGCATTCCTTCCTGGCTGCTTTGAGTCCAAACAGGCCTTAGGAAGGTTGGAGGCCCAGCCCTTCTTCCCCCTGTACCCCTTATGCCCCCAGCCCAGGGAAGCAAGTGTGCAGGTGCTAGCAGCACCCTTGTCCCCAGAATCTCTTTCCACACTGTCAGAACAATCCCAGGCACTTTGAGGATCTCCCTTCACCCAGCCTCTTATCCTGGATGGACCACCAAACCTCCACAATGCACTGGAGTCCACCCCCATCTGCCCCCATCCGTCTCTGGTTGGACTGTCTGTGCCCATGAGAAACTCCTTCGGTTTGGCCATGTTGATGCCTGACACAGAACAAAAGTAAGATCTACCAAAATGCATATAGCTGTGGCAAAAAGAGATAAAAATCCACAGCTAAAAGCCAATTCCCTTCCTCAAAGTCTCTTTGGAGGCAAAGGAAGCTTAGCATGTGGTTTTTTCCATTACGGATGTGATAAGAGTGAGACTGGCGCCTCCCCCAGACCATGCATATATATAGCAGTGTGTGTATATATATGTGTGTGTGTGTGTCCGTGTATATGTGCTATACAGCCGTATGGAAGCATATACAGCCACGCCAAGGGACTCACTGCCAACACAGGACCAGGCCCGGGCAACATATTGGCTATAACTGCCCTCCTCCTGCGATGCTGTAGTCTCCACAGGCCCTCCACCCCTCCTAGCCCATCCCTTCTCTCTGGCTCGAACCTGAACGTGGAAGTGGCGGGTTCCCTCTTTGCTGGTGTCTCCCCCTCCCTGAAGCCACCCTCTCCCCTGTCCCTCCAGCCCCACAGCTCTGAACCCCCTGGCCTCCTGCCTCCCCAGCCCCCGCCGGATAACCCTCCATTTCTGTTGCAGATTTTGAGTTCCTGCTCCCCAGCAGCTTTGATTCTGAAGGACATGTTTTCATTGCTCCCAGGTAGCTTGCGTGTGGCCTTGCTGAGGTGTCCTCCCCCACCCCACCTGCCCCAGCCCTGCCTCCTGCACTGCTACCTGGAGTTCTGTGTGTCTGTGTCCTATGCAGTGTTGCCCCCAGCTCCCTGTACATAGTCCAGTATGCATGGCTGTGTGCATACCCAGGCCATGTAGCTGCACCAAGCAGCAGTGGCCAATGATCCCACAGCTCCAGCTCCCACCAGGCCTAGGGTGGGAGGGCTCTGGACTCTCTGCTGACCTTCCCTGCCCTCCCAGGCAACCAGGAAAAAGCCCTTTCCACCCTGGGCTGACTGTCTGCAGCATGCCCCCTGCTGGGCAGCTGCTGCTGTGGTTTGTGGTGTCCTTCCTATCCCTTGACCCTGTACCCCATTGTTGTCCTGTGTCAGTCAATGTTTGTGCGGGTCTGGGGACTGAGCGAACCAGAGCCCCTGTCTGCCGTGCTTAATCCAGGTATGGTGGCTCAACAGGGGAAGGGGAAAAGGGGAATGCAGGGGCTTTGAGCAGTTAGTTGCTTTGGCAAGTGAGGGGTTAGGGCTCAGAGTAAGTGCAGGTCTGGACCATCCCTGGAGTGTATGCTCAACATGCACACACCCTCTGCCTTTGGCCCACATCTGAGGAGGCCACAGGCCCTGGATGCTACAACCTGGGCTCTGAAAGAGGGCAGGTGGATGGTTGCAGCTGACAAGAGACCAATGGGCACTCTCAGACACCACATGGGGGCTCTGGACACTCCTAACCTCCGTGTATGTGCACATGTATGCATGCACTCACAAATTTCTCTGTGACTCTCTTTGTAGATGTTTGTATGTGTGAGTCATTGTGTATGTATGTTTGAGACCGAGTGTAAAACATGGGGAGGACTCTGTACACTAGTAACTATGGGAAGGTGCAAAAAGGACTGCGTAGCCCATGTCATCCTGAGGAAGTTCTCTGTGGGCAAGGACCTTGTTCGTTTTTGTCACTTCTGTATCTTTGGCTTGGAAGAGCTCCATAAATGTGTGTAAAGTGAGCTGTTCATTCTAAGTACCTCATAAATGCGAATGTGCATATTGTGTATACAGGAGAGGCCACAAGTGACCTGGTGTATCTCAAGCACAGCGGTATGGGTGTCACTCTGGGTATGTTGGATAGGCTTTCAGGCACAGAAGCACAAGTTGTACACTGCACAAAGAGCTCAGGGGCCAGGGAGTGTGTGAGGGCTAAGACCCAGTCCCAGGTGCCTTCACCAAGCTATGGGCCCAGGTTATGGCCTGGGAAAGTGGCACTTTGTGTGTGTGTATGTGTGTGTGTGTGTGTGTGTGTGTGTGTTATTATGTCACCCTTGGTAGAATGCTGTGGCATGACAGCTCATGGCAACCTCAAACCTCTTGGGCATAAGCGATTCTCTTGCCTCAGCCTCCCAAGTAGCTGGGACTACAGGTACCCACCACAGTGCCTGGCTATTTTTTGTTGTAGTTGTCATTGTTGTTTAGCAGGCCCAGGTTGGATTTGAACCCACCAGCCACGGTGTATGTGCCTGGCACCCTAGCCATTGAACTATGGGCGCCAAGCTGAAAGTGGCACATTTTTAAATTTCCACAGTAACTGCCATTTGGGACAACTAGGGGGTCCTTGGTGGCAGAGGTGTGTAAGTGAGGAATCAGACAACAGAGGTGGCTCAATCTTTCAAGGAAGAGGGACTGCTCACCAATACTCCCTGGGTAGGGAACAAAGCCCCAAGCAGGCCCCCTCATGCCCCACAGGCCCTGTGTTCTCTGAACCCAGTGAGAGTCTTGAGGAGGTGAAGGATTTGGCCTGCCCACCTCATGGGGGAGAAAGCATTCCAGCATTCCCACATGTTCCCACTGACTTCCCAACACCCTCTGTGGGATGGTGAACAAAGTGAGTCTTAGTGAGCTAGAGTAAAGTTGCCCAAAAGCATACAGCCAGAAAAAGGCAGAATGAGATCTGAGACTTGGGCTGACAAAAGCCAGTGCTAGTACTCCGGTCCCACCTTATGCCCATGGAGTGCTGCAGAGCATACAGGTGGATGGGCTAACCACTAGACATTTCCTGGAAGCCACAACAGGAGAGATGGGAGGCTCCAGCGGGCTGCCCAAGAGAGAAAACCTGCCAGAGTGGAGGAAGCAGACCCTCATTCTCTTGTGTCAGCTCTGTTGACACAGTCCCAAGCAGCCTGTAATAACACATGTGCCTCTCCCTGAGGCCTGGGCGTCTCAGAAATGGCCAGGCAGGCCTATTGGGAAGCCTTGACTCCACTGCCCTGTCCAGCCCCCCAAGCCCACTCTTCTTGCCCCTCCCACCCCTAGAGAGTATTGCAAGGACCTGAATGCCTCAGACAACAACACCGAGTTCCTGAAAAACTTCATTGAGCTTATGGAGAAAGTGACTCCAGACTCCAAGCAGTGTGAGTGCCTGGCAGGGCAGCTGGATCTGGGCAGTGCCCAAGCAGCATGGGGGTAGTAAAGACTGGGAAAGATGTGAAAAATATGCAGGCCCAAGCCAAGGGCTGGTTCTGGGCCAGGTCATCGGCAAGGTTCCTGGTGGAACCTTAGGGATGGGGTAAGGGTGGGCAGAGACCTGCAGGAAGACACCCCCTCCATCCCTGGCCTCCTGTTCTAGGCAACAACTTCCTCCTGCACAACCTGATCTTAGACACTGGCATCACACAGCAGCTGGTGGAACGTGTGTGGCGGGACCAGGATCTCAACACGTAGGCACCACCCAGCCTATGGGGGCAGGAGGCTAGGATGGCCCCAGACACCCTGGTCCAGCCCCCAAAAGGCAGGCCTATAACCCCATCTCCCTGTTGCCCCCCAGGTACAGCCTGTTGGCTGTGTTCGCTGCCACAGACGGCGGCATCACCCGAGTCTTCCCCAATAAGTAAGTGATCTACACCCTGCCTCTGTCTGGGACCCTATCTGTCCTGCTGCATGGAGGCCTCCTTATACCTGTTGAGACCACTCTTCCCCACAACCACCCCTTACCCACCACCTCTGCCTCTCTTGGGTGTTCCAGGGCAGCTGAGGACTGGACAGAGAACCCTGAGCCCTTCAATGCCAGCTTCTACCGCCGCAGCCTGGATAACTATGGTTATGTCTTCAAGCCCCCACACCAAGATAGTAAGTATCTACCCAGGGTGCCCAGAAGTAGGTGGGAAGCCTCAGTTTCCCTATCTGCTCAGGCCAGAGCTGTGTTCTGTTCTCTGAGGCCCCTCCATCACGCAGCTGTCTGAGACCAGGCCAGATGTAAGAGAGGGATAGGCTGTGCTAACCACTATGCTGGGTGCTGGAGTCAGCCCTGGGTTGGGCTTCTGGGTTTATAGGGCCCAGCATGGCAGGGTCAGTGTGGCTGCCAGCTGCCGCTCCTAACTGCCGCTTCCCACCCCCAGCCCTGTTAAGACCGCTGGAGCTGGAGAATGACACAGTGGGCATCCTTGTCAGCACAGCTGTGGAGCTCAGCCTAGGTGGACGCACACTGAGACCAGCAGGTGGATACCTGGGATGGAGGCGGGGCAAGAGACAGTGGGCAGGGTGCTACTGGGCAGATAGCACTGATGGTCCTTTGCTCTTTCCCAAAGTGGTGGGCGTCAAGCTGGACCTAGAGGCTTGGGCTGAGAAGTTCAAGGTGCTAGCCAGCAACCGTACCCACCAGGACCAGCCTCAGAAGGTGCCTGGGCAGGGGAGGGGGCAGTAAACCCAGCATTGCCCTTTCTGGAGTCCCCAGGGACCCCTACCAAGCTTCCCACTCAGAGTGGCTTCAGCACCTATGGCAGTGGTTCTCAACCTTCCTAATGCCGTGAACCTTTAATACAGTCCAAAGGGGTCGTGACCCCCAGGTTGAGAACCGCTGATATGGGGAGGCCAGGGCAGCTGCAGATGGCCTGGGGACCCAGGTGTATAGAAGGCGATGGGAAGGAAGAACACTGGTGGGAGGCTTACATTCCTCATTCTCTGCCCAGCAGTGCGGCCCCAGCAGCCACTGTGAGATGGACTGTGAGGTTAACAATGAGGTGCGTGTGCTCTAAACCTACTCTGGACTGCCTACCTTACCCCACTCCCAGACTTCATAGTCCCAACTGTAACTACTAACCCATCCCTTGGCCTGAGTTTCTTTTCTTTTTTTTTTTTAAATATATGTATTTTATTATTCTTCATTATATTATTTCCCCCCACACACACACCCCTCCGTGGTAAGACAGAATTGATTTACAGAAAAGAATACAGAAAACACCAAAGCTCCTGGTAGAGGGAGAGATTTCAAGTGGGGAGAGAGATGTTCTCTCCGTTCCTCTCCCGGTCTTTCCCCATCTCCTCCTCTA
>CAUYRH010174532.1:0-27377 GCA_963574655.1 Perodicticus potto | reverse complement strand
TTTTAATTTTTATTAAATCATAATTGTGTACATTGGTGCAATCATGGGGCACAATGTGCTGACTTCATATACAATCTGAAATATTTTCATTGAACTATTTAACATAGCCTTCATGGCCTTTTAATCACTATATGAAGACATATTTATATTCTACATTTAGTAATTCTAACATCATATATAATATATTTATTTGTTTTTTACTTGTTCCAAAATACTAATGGAGTACTAGTGTTTTTGTTATATGGACCAAATATATAATGCTGAAATCATGGCATTTAGTGTGCCTGTCACCAGAATAGTGCACATTGTACTTAATAGGCTAGTTTTTATCCCTTTACCCATGACCCCCCCTTCTTTATTTCCAGTGTCCTTTATATCACTTTATGACCATGTATACCCATTGTTTATCTCCAACATGCTCATGAGAACATCAGGCTATTTTTCAATTTCTGAGATACGTCACTTAGAGTAATGGTCTCCAGTTACATCCAAGTTGCTACAAAAGACATTACTTCATTCCTTTTTATGGTTGAGTAGTACTCCATGGTATATATGCATCACATTTTCTGAATCCACTCATTATTCAATGGGTATTTAGGTTGATCTTATGTCTTAGCAATTGTGAATTGTGCTGTGGTAAGCATTGGGTTCAGGCAACTTTTTTGATAGAATGACTTATTTTTCTTTGAGTAGACAGTCATGGGATTGCTAGAATGAATAGTAGTTCTACTTTAGTTCTTTGAGAAATTTCCATACTGTTCTCCATAGAGATTGTACCAGTTTACATTCCCATTAACAGTGTATAAATGTTTCTTTTTCACCACATCCACATAAACATTATTGTTTTTTTGTTTTGGGGGGGTTTGAGACAAAGTCTCACTTTGTCACCCTTCGTAGAGTGCCATGGCGTTATAACTTACAGCCACCTCAAACTTTTAAGCTCAAGTGATTCTCTTGCCTCAGCCTCCCTTGTAGCTGGGACTACACGTGCTGGCCACAACACCCAACTATTTTCAGAAATGGGGTCTCACTCTGGCTCAGACTAGTCTTGAACTCCTGAGCTCAGGCAATCCACCTTCCTTGGCCTCCCAGGGTGCTAGGATTACAGGCATGAACCACCATGCCTAGTCTTTTGTTTTTTGAATAATGGCCATTCTGATAGGGAGAATTGGATATCTCTTGGTGGTTTTAATTAGCATTTACATGATGATTAATGATGTTGAATTTTTTTTCATTTTTCTTAGCCATTTCCCTATCTTTTTTTAAGAAAAACTCTGTTCATGTCTTTTGCCTATTTTTAACAGTATATTTTCATGATGATTTGTTTGAGTTCTTTGTAGATTATGGATATCAGACCTTTATCAGATGTATAGTTTGTAAATATTTTCTCCCATTGTTAACAGTTTATCCACTGTGGACTTTCTGTGCTTGCCGTTTACATGGTGTATTTTTTTCTATCCATGTATTTTCAATTTATCTGTGTCTTTTTAAAGTATATCTCTCACAAACAGCATATAGTTAGATTGTACTTTCTATTTTAGACATTCTGTTTTGTTTGGAGAGTTTATACTATTTAAATTTTATTCAGTTTTTGATGTGGTTTGTCTTGGATCTGTAATTTTATTATTTATTTTCTCTGGGTTTTGTTCTCCTGTTACTGATTTTTGCCTAATTTTGGATTATTAGAATATCTTTCATGGGTCTATGTTAATTTATCTATTGACTGGTTATGCCTCTTTGAATCTTATGAGTGATTGCTTTAGGGGTTAAAATATATGTCTTTATCTATTCATAGTATGCCTCTTCACATGAAATACAGAAATCTTGGAATCATATAGTTCTATTAACCACCCACATTCTTTAAGTTATAATTGTCATATATGTTGCATCTGCATACATTATAATCCCCACAAGACTATGTTATGTTTTCTGCTCTGCAGAATCTAATGCACTTACAAGAAACTGAATGGGAAATAAACAATCTTTTGTATTTATCCAGGTAGTTTCCATTTTTGATGATCTTCATTCCTTCCTAAAAATCTAAGTTCCTTCATACTTAATTTCTTATTTTTTTGCTTTCTATTTTTTTTGTTTTTAATTATTGTGGGTACATAAGAATTATATATATTTTTAGAGTACATCTGATGTTTTGTAACAGGTATAAAATGTATAATGTTCAAATCAGGATAATTGATGCATCAACTCAAGAATTTATCATTTCTTTGTGTTAAAAACATTCCAGTTCCACTTTCTTAATTATTTTAAAGTATATCATAACTTATTGTGGACTATATATAGTCAATTTGCTGAGCATTTGTTATAACATGGATGGAATAATGACAACTTTCGAAGCTTTAATTTATTTGAAAATATTTCTTATTCTTAAAAATAGTATCTTCCCTGGATATAGAATTATATATTGAGCATGCTTATATATTTAAAAATTTAAAGATGTCACTCTTCTGATCTCTCATTTTTCCAAAGATGTCAAACACCATTCAAATCGTCTCTTCCGTGTCATTTTTCTCTTATTGTTTTCAACATTTTTTCTGTATTAAATTATGTTCAGAGTGGTTTTATTCATTTTAATACGGTTCACCATGTTTCCTAAGTTTATAAATATATGGGTTACAAAAGCCTATTTTGGCATACCTATAAACTGAAGGACACAAAACAAGAAGTTCATCCTGAGTCAAACCCTTTTCTAAGTTTTGAGTCCTTGAGAACTTCGATGCTTCTATTATCTCTCCAGAGCCTTCAGATGGTTCAGTTCAGTTGGTGTCAACAGTTTACAATTGTTAATCTTTGGAAAGACCAGTCAGGTAGAAACTTATTAAGCCACACAAGAATAGCACTATGTTGTCATTTATTTAATTGCTTTGTTATTACATCATTTGTATCTTCAGGACAGTGACTGTTACTTATTTTACTGATGTGTCTTAATAAATAATAACTGTATTTGGAACATTATTAATATTCACTTTATGTTTGTGAAATGAATAATTTCAACATGAGGTACCTGAGAATGGCTATCCCTAAAGACAGGATAGATTGTGAAGAAAATATAAAACATTATTGGGAGACATGAATTTCCCATTAAATATTTTAGCTTGGTCTAAAATATCTGTGTTAATCTTTTCTAAATCGATCTACAAATACAGAGAAATGACATTTAAAACCAAAATTTGGCATTTTTCATGTACACTGACAAGTTCAGTCTCTAAATTTATAAGCAAAAGTAAAAGATCAAGACAAACGAGATAATTGATATTTGACAAAAGGAAAAGATAAAGCATCTTTTCTTTCTTTCGTTCTTTTTTTTTTTTTTTTGACACAGAGAGGCAGAATCTTACTTTGTCACCCTCAGTAGAGTGCCATGCAGTCTTAGCCCACAGCAACCTCAAACTCTTGGCTTCAAGTGATCCTCTTGCCTCCACCTCCCAAGTAGCTGGGACTGCCGGCACCTGCCACATTGCCTCGCTATGTTTTAGAGACGGGGTCTTGCTCTTGCACAGGTTGGTCTCTAATTCATGAGTTCAGGCAATCCACCCACCATGGCCTCCCAGGTGCTAGAATTATAGGTGTGAGCCACCATGCCCTGTGAAGTATCTATTCTTGACTGACCCAATAGTTCATAAAATTAAAAAAATTATTTTGCACAAAGATACACAAAAATGCCAGTGAAATAGAAGATAAAGACAAGAAGCAACTGTTCTAGGAAATGTTTAATACCTCATAGGTGTGAAACACATTCACTATTAACTTGACCCAGAAAACCCTACAAAATCATAGACTTTGATAAATTCAAATTTTATATCCACTTTGAGGATACTCCTGAAATTGCCCAGGGCAGCAAGGGTGTGCATATACAAAAAGCCACTATGTTTCTGAAAGAGGTAACTTTATAGAAATGATGTGGGCCATTCCCACATTGCAATGGTAGAATTTTTACAAGTGCTCAAGCCAAAAAGTAAAGCAGGATGCTTTTGGAGGTCCAAGAAGTGTACTGAATTTTTGCTGCATATTTTTCTCTGCTTAAAAATGCAGAGACTGTACAGAGAATAGGAGTTTACAGATTTTCTGGTCATTGTGTTCATCTAGGTGAACAAAGCATCCAAGATTTGCCAATGTATTTATAGATCTCATGGTCCTATTAACCCATATGATGAGTGCCCCCTGCCACAAAAAGATGATCCTTAATAAAAAGGAACAAACTGTTCCTAAACCAGAAGACCAAGTTGCACAGCAGAAGAAAGATATTCCAGGAGGAACTAAAGTAACATAAACTATGGCACAAAAATAAATTATTCATAGATATAAAATACATACAAATAAAAGTAAAGAAAAAATGAGAAACAGAGCCAGATATATGGATGTGTCATTTATGGCAATTGAGATACAAAATCAATGAGTTATTTGATGAACAGTGCTAGAAAAATTAGTAATCTTATATAAAGGTATTATTTTATCTCTCATCTCATTCCAATAAAATTCCAGAGACATTAAAAAGTTTATTATAAAACATAAAAAAATCTTCAATCTGTAAAACAAACTAGTAGTTCATATTTATAAGATTTTTTTGGCAAAAAGTTTCTAAAGGTAGAAATTAGTGTCAATGAGAAAATTTCAAATTTTACCTTTTAAAAATTCAAAACAACAGCTGAATGCAAAAGAAAATACACAAATATTTGTAGTGGATATGATTAAAAAATTTATTCTGATGATATAAGAAAATATGATAAATCAATAAGGAATAGACAAAGAACCTAGTATAATATAAGGGAAGGTATAGAAAAGATAATAGATGGATGAGAAAAAGATGGAAAAATGCATGATGAACATTTGAAAAGATGTAAGATCTAGATAGAAATGGGTTAATATAAAATCTGAAGATGTAAAATCCATTGACATTCATCAGATTGGCAAAAGTTAAGTTCTGTGAGTGCCATGCATTGGCGCATGTGTAGATAAATGGAAACTCACAAGTTGTTAGTGGGAGTGTAAGTTACTCATTGTTGGATGCCAAATTTTCAATATCTGGCAGAGCTGAATATGTACATATTTTAAGTCCTAGTAATCCTACTCTTAGTACTATATCATAGAAAAAACAGAGCACTTGTTCACACAGAGACAAATGCAAAAATATTCATGAATATTTGCAATAGTATAGATTTATAGTAACCTACAAGTTCATAAACATGAAACTATAAATAAAAGGCGATATCTTTATACAAAGAAATATTATAAAGCAGCTGGCATTAATTAGCTAGAGATGCATATATCAACATAGATAAATGTGAAAACAATATTAAATAAAAACAAAGATGGTATACACAGCATGGCATCATTTATAAATGCATTTAAACATGAAAAAGCAATATTATATATTTTTATGGCTCCATATCCATATCATAAATATACATAAACTTGCATAGGAATGATGAAAACCAAATTTAAAAGAGTAGTTAACTGTGGCTAGTGAGATGAATGACATCAAAAACAGATTCACAGCGCAATACACTCTTTCTTAAGTGGCTGGGGTATACGTGGATATTCATTACATTATTAGCTATGTATTTTTGTATTACTGAAATATTTTATATGAACATGGGAATAATAAAAGCACTTGTATGAAAGTTAGAATTAAATGAGATAATACTTATAAAATAATTTTGATAAAATGATATAAATTAGTGAGGCAAGAATAGGTTTTCCAAAAAACAACAATAACCAGTTAGAATCTGTAATGAAAAAATACATCATGGGGCGGCACCTGTAGCTCAAAGGAGTAGGGCGTCGGCCCTGTATGCCAGAGGTGGCGGGTTCAAACCCAGCCCAGGCCAAAAACTGCAAAAAAAAAAAAAAAAAAAAAAAATCATAAAAATATCTAGCTATAGCAATAAATAAAATCATTAAAATGTAAGAAATGAGACCTATGTTAAAATTTATGATATTATTGGGATAAATACCACTGAAATAAATGGAAAGATAAACTGGGCTCTTAGATAAGACTGAAATTTATAGAGATGTTACTCATTTGAGAATTGATTTACATATTAAGAATATCATAAACAGAATCTGAAGCCCAGTCTTAACATGGAAGTGTATTTCTAAAAATTTGAGCAAAGAGATACTGTTTTATAATGAAAACATTTCTAAGTCAATATAAAGAATAGGATTTCAGAAGAATAAATGGGCAAAAGAAATGAGCAGGTAATTTACAAATGATAACATATAAATGCCAGCAAACATTAAAAAATGTTCAACCACAGTAGTAATCAGAACTATAATATTAAAAGAGCCATAAGTAGCAAAGATTTGTAATAATCCAATTATTCTTAGGTAAAACTCTCATAATAATAGCAGGAAATGGTGAAGAGAATTCTCCACAGATAACAATTATAAAATATGAGAAAAAATACTAAAAAGAACCATCTCAAGATACCAGAAAACTTTCAATTGTGGGCTTGAGAAATGTTTATATTTGAAAGTATTTTTTCTAGACAGTGTCCCTGCAATGAACAAGAATTCTAAGTTTGTTGTCTAGGGAAGCTCCACAATTCCCTGAGTTCAGGAAGCAAGAGATCATAACCTTAGTAATTTGCAAGAAATTTTAAACTCCAAACTCTGAGCAGAATGTCTGCTCAAATCCCCAGGTGACTGCTAAATTAGTGTTTCAAGATTGATAATTAGCTAAATAATAGTATGGAATGATGATAGACTAGTATAAAATAATTAAAATATCTTTGAAGCATAGTTAACCTAAAATAATGCTGTGTGAAAATTCTAAGACTTAAAACTGTACATATATAGAATGGGTTCTTGCTTTTGCAGGAAAAAGAAATATAAAGAAAAGAAAGAAGAAAGGAAGAATTTACACCTGCCCCCCGATGGTAGCTGTCGTTTGTGCCTCTTGCTCCAAGAAGGCACAACTATTCTTGAGTGAATTCATATTTATACCTTCAATTTCTTGGTTGTGTTCTCTTTTAACATAAGTCTTTCTGAACATGTGTCAAGGTATATTTTGGATTGCTTTTTCTCATCACTCCATACACTATTAAAGATGATCTTAATGAATTTTTCAGTGGATGTTGGTAGTTATAAAGACAACCTTTAGAATGGGAGAAGATATTTACATGTTATGAATCTGACAAAAGGTTGATAACTAGAATCTACAGATAACTCAAATTAATCAACAAAAAAAGACCAAACAACCCCATTTATAAATGTTCAAGAGACTTGAACCGAAACTTCTCTGAAAAAGACAGATAAATAGCCAACAAACACATGGAAAAATGCTCATTGTCTCTATTCATCAGAGAAATGCAAATCAAAACCACCCTGAAATATCACCTAACTCCAGTTATAATAGCCCACATCATAAAATCCCAAAGCTGAAAATGCTGGTGTGTATGTGGAGAGAGGGGAACATCACTGCACTGCTGGTGGGATTGCAAACTAATACAGCCTCTGTGGAAACAAGTATGGAGAATCCTCAAAGAGTTAAAAGCAGACCTTTCATTCGATCCCACAATCCCATTACTAGATATCTACTCAAAAGGAAAACAATCATTTTATCACAAGGACATTTGCACTAGACTGTTTATTACAGCTCAATTCACAATCATGTGGAAGCACCCGGATGTTCATCAACCTATGAATGGATTCACAAACTGTGCCATATGTATACCATGGAATACTATTCAGTCATTAGACGTCTCCAGATGGACGTCTTTTCATCTTTTGTTTTTACCTGGATGGAATTAAAGCATATTCTTCTTAGTAAAGTCTCACAAAAATGGAAAATCAAGTATCCAGTGTATTCAATATTAATATGAAACCAATATAAAAACAAGTACACACTCACATGAGAGAAAAACATAAGTATTTTCAAGTGGGGAGAAGGGAGGGAGCTTGGTGAGCTCTCATCTATGTGAACAATGTAAGGGTATGCAGCATGCCCCGTGGAGGAGGGGCTCAAGGTCAACTTGAACTTTATCTTATAAATGCAAACAAAGTAACCTAATCATTTTGTACCCTCATATTAATATGAAATTAAAAAAAACCAACAAACCCAAACTGCTGTTATATTTAGTTTCTATTAAATACAATAAATAATTGAAGTAGGATTTCTCTTTAAAAAGCTCAATTCTTGCTCTTTGTCATAAATTATTTTTTGAAATTATGTAAACATATGTTCAAAGGGTTTGTAGTTATTCAAAATTTATTTTAGAATATATTAACAATTTGAAGATAATTGTGTAAAGAATACTACTTTTCTCAAATTCTTTTATTTATCCTACATAAAAAGTAAGTACATTTATATGATGAGTTATTACATGATCCTGCTGTAAAATGCAATAGAAAAAAATGAAATAAAATATAAAATGTGTAAAAGATGAATACATACACTAGATCTAATATTCTACAATAAGATCAGTTAACTCATTTACAAGAGAGTTTAAAAAATCAAATCAAATGAGCTGAAGAATAAATACAAGCAATAAGCATTCCATACATACTGCCTTAGATTTCATGTAAAGAATATAAAAAGTAATCACCAATGGCATGGTAATTTCCCTGTGATTTCATTAATTGAAAAAATGTAAACATTTCTCCATAAAGAATGCTATTAAAGGTTAGTGGACACCAGGGCTCCATTGACTTCAGCTGGGAGAGTGAAGATCTCTATCCTTTCCTGAATTAAAGAGGAGAGGATATCAGTATGTGTTCATTTTTCTGTACTTTGCTTTATAACCACATTGTTTATAGTTCAAGTTCATTTATTAGGCCCGTCTTAGGCCCTGTCATTCATTAACACATGGTGTCCAAAAGTGTTGCTGCTGCTCCTCAGGAAGACTGAGGAATAGCAGGTCTTTGATCTTGTTCCCAGAGCTGCATTCTCTGCTGAGTAGCATCCAGGAGCCCCTAGCTGGAGCCTCCTCTGATCTTCTGACAAGCTTAGTTATCTCCCGTCTAGGTAAATGGTGAGCCCATCTCTCTCCTAGGAGGAGCTGTGAGCTTCTCCATCAGGGTCTGGATTCCTAGGATGAGGCCAAGTGCCTCAAGTCTCAGCAGAGAAGACTTAGGCTGTCGGGGTGGCCATGGCATAGAAGGCCTGGGCCATGGTGCACAGAGGCGGCTGGAGCTGGTGAGAGAGCTGCTCCCAGGTCAGTGGAGAATGTGTCTGCTGCGCCCAGTGCAGCTCTCAGGGGACCCCTGGAGCTGGCATCATGGGTCTCCTCCTTGTAGCTGCTGTGCACAGTGGTTTCCTTCCAGAAGGCAAGCTGACTCTTCTACGTAGACAGGTGCTTGCTGCTATGTCGGGACCTCTGTCCTGGGACCTGATTTTTCTCTTCCTGGAGTTCCTCTCACCTGAACTGGCCTCTGGTTCTTGCCTCTCAGTGTGGTTCTCCCTGGAGCGGGCAGAGAGCGTCTTGCCTTTTTCTTCAAATGCTTTCTTCTCCCCATGTGAGTCTCCACTGGCAAAGGACATCGCTTTAACAGGGGGCTCATCAGTTTGGCATTTGCTGGAGAGGCAGCACGGATCTGGGTCTTCAGTTTCCAACCCCCTGTTGAAAATCAAATAAGAGGTCCTCCCTCTCACACGTCCAGGGCCAGAGTGTCAAGACTACTATTAAACAGAAACGTTAGTGAGTATTAATGGATTTTACTGAAGATCTTTGTGTGTGGTGTGTGTTTATTTGTTGTTATTTCAGAGTGATATGAAGGTACAACTGTTTAGGTTACATTGTTTTCATTTATTTTTGTCTTTAATTCAGATTAATCTGAAGGTACAAATGATTAGGTTACATTGTCTGTGTCTCTAAGGTCAAGTTCAAGTTGTAGCTGAGGCAGTTGAGCTCCTCATCCTGGGGGTGACGACACCCTTACAATGTGTCGCTCAGGTGAGAGCTTAGAAATCCCCTCCCTCCTCTCCTTCCCCCAATCCCTCCCTACCCCTGCTTGAATATACTTTTGTTTTTCTCTCGTATGGGCATGTAATTGTTTTTTCTATTAGATTCATATTAGTATTGAGTACATTGGATACTCATTGCATTTCCATTCTGTGATAACTCTACTGAAGATCTTATGAGGGAAGAGTGCACTAATCATTTTTAAATGCTTTGCTAGAGGTTTTTGTTATCCACATCACTTTTAGTGCACACTGCCTAAGGAATTTTTAGTTTGTTTTTCTTGTTCCCTTATTTGTACAAATACATGGGCTCCTTTTTCTCTTATATAGTGGCCCAACTTCTATCTCTAGACTTTCGTGCCTACATTTATAACTGTGCTTTCTGATACAAAGCACTCACCTTTCTTAGAAACCAGCTGAGCAACGATCTTCACTTACTTAAGCCTGCTCTCGGGGCTATCCTGTGTGAAAATTATAGCATCCTTTTGGGATATATATATATGACTGGAAGAAAATTCTTCCAAATTTTAATATTTATGGACAATTTACATTTTATTTTCAATGCCTTTCTGTATTTTTTCGAAAATGTCATGAGATAATTCAATAATAAAAAAGAAGTTGTGAAAAATAAAAACACAAAATAGCAAAGATGTGGAATAAAGAATTATGAGAAATAAAAAATGACAATGGCAGCTTCATGAGTCCGTGGAAAGAGATGGATTATTTTTTAAATTATATTAGAAAAATTGGCTCGGCGCCTGTCGCTCAACGGTCTAGGGCACCAGCCACGTACACCTGAGCTGGCAGGTTCGAATCCAGCCTGGGCCTGCCAGACAACAATGATGGCTGCAACCAAAAAATGGCCGGGCGTTGTGGTGGGCGCCTGTAGTCCCAGCTACTTGGGAGGTGGAGGCAGGAGACTCGCTTGAGCCCAGGAATTGGAGGTTACTGTGAGCTGTGATGCCACGGCACTCTACCCAGGGTGACAGCTTGAGGCTCTGTCTCAAAAAAAATAAAAAATAAAATAAATAAATAAATAAATAAATAAATTATATTAGAAAAATTTAGAAAAAAAAGTTTTGGAGCCTCACTTCATATCATGTTTGAAAAAAATGTTCAGATAAAGAATTTAGTGTAGGATGTAAGTGGATTTAAAAACTTATAAGCTAATGTCTAACTTATCCTACATATGAGAAAACATTCTAGGTGTAAAAATGGTTAAAGAAGTAACAAAGGAATCTACTACATAATTATTGAAAGTTTAAGCAAATCAATTGATCCCATAAACAATGCAAAATGTTACTGACATTAATATCACTTAAATTCCCAGATCCTATAATTAGATGTCATCTATGGAGCATTCACATAATTGCTATACATAGAATAAACATATTATTAGACAATTGGATCAATTGCTTTAAATGGCTGGAGGTTGAAAAGAACACATTGAACATATTATTTGGAAACCTAACATAGGGTTTTAATGTTTTAGGATTTTGTGGGATGCTCTTTCCACTCACAGACAAAAAAACTAGACCTTGGAGTTGTCTGCTTTCATGCAGGGATACAACTCTCTGGTTACAATCTTTCTAATCTTACTGCTCCTGGTGGTAAGATCTTTGTTCATCTGAGCAAACAATTGCCTATTTAGTATTGTTCAAGAACCGATGGAATGAGAAAGAGAGAATTTAAGCAAAGGAGGGGGTGTGAAGACCTAAGTCTATTGGGTCAGCCCAATAGACTCCTGTTCCACCACAACATTCCCTTTTTCTGTCAAATATATGAAGATACCAAGACAGATTCTGTTTGACAAAAGTATTCTGTTGCAAACACAAAAAGTGTTCAAAAAATGTGCACTAGTTAAATATTTATATATTATTTATGACCATTTCTTCAAAAATAATGTCTATTAGTACTAAACCAGAAAAAAGTTCCTGTGTTTGGAATTAGACATGAATCGGAAAGTATAAAACAATAATTGCATTCTCAATGGAATACTCAACAAATAATCAACTAAAATTTCTTATGCTTGCACAGTTCCAGAAGGCTTCTCAGTGAAATGTTAGTTAGCTTTTGTAGAATATTGCCAAAGAGAAAGTGAATTCCATAGAGATTATTTTTTGTCAGTAATAGTTTCTAATGTTATCTAACCTTAGCTTACTACAGAAAGAAAACCAATGTATTCTGTAGTATGTTTTCTTTAGACAAAGAAATAAGAGCTTTTAAAATTTGTCAGTGATGGGTGTCAGTACCTCTCTTTTAACTGATAAGCCACCTATTACAGCATGTCATTTAGTAGCGTAGGTTTTTCCTGTACCATTGTTATTGATGGATGTTGACTACTGCTATATAATATGTTCACTTTTTTTATATTGCAACATACATATGGCATAGCACTAATCAGACTAGGCACCAGCTATATACTTGGTGATAATCTTTAGTCTCTTCTTTGGTGGTGAAACTTTCCTAGTTATATGATGAGATTCATAGGGAGGCAGTTTTAAAACAACTGCATTTCTTTTTAAAGTTTTCTTTGTCAGATTAAAAATAAAAAATAAAACTACCAGACCGATTCTGTCCCTGTACTTAGGAAAAGTAAGAGGGTCAGAGAGACAAGGCCGAGGTTAGAGACACAGACTTGCTGTAGCTCAACATGTCCCAGTGCCGTACTTTGAACTACCATTTATTGAGCCCTAACACTGACCATTAACACATTCTGGAACCACGCAAACCTGATTCCACAAAGCATTTGAAAACAAATTTATCATTACCATAGGTCTCCTAATGGGAGTGGGCCTGTGATTAAGCATTTCCAACCCATTATCTGTAGTTGGCTTTGTGGCACTGTGGCTGATACTCTGAAAATTACATTTCTCCTTTGCCATCTGGTTCTTTGTTAAGTTTGGCCAATAGTATGGCATTGGAGGAAAAATAAAAGACTGGAGAGGGAAGACAAAATTAGCTTCTTCCTGTTTGTTTGCTATTGGTGTCAATGTCACCCCACAAGTGGCTCCCCCATGTCCAGACTCATTCAGCTTTTCAAATTCTTCTGCCACTGTCAGAATCAGCTTCATTGATTCTCAGGTATTAGCACAAGGTGGTGCACACCTTCTCAGAGGTCTGAGTCAGATCCCTGAGCTTCCTCTTCCGGGCTTCTACATTCTGATAATTCAGGCCACACTCTTCGTGGGATAGGTGGACCTATGGATAGCAGCTGCTTCCTGTAGTTACTTTTTCTGAGTTGCTTCAGCGTTCCCATTTTGTCTTGCCTGCCCCCCCAATATCTAACATATGTAGCCTATAATTCTTTACCCAATTTCTTGTATTAACCTCTGACAAAGTAGTTAGTGCAGTGTCCATTTTCATGACTGAAGTCTGACTAATTCAGAGAGCTAAAAGGTCTTCCTCAGTGAATTATAGAGAAAACTTCTCAGAATTCTTTTAAAATCTACCTCTTATTAAGATATTTTATTCTTTGCAGTTTCAAACCAGTCCACTTACTACCACCCAGCTGTCTCAGCTCACCTTTCACTTCTGAGCGCCACCATCTCATTCCTAATCCACTATATCCACACATGCATTTCAAATCCCTGACTGTGTGACTCTCCTACCACTGGGAAAACACAGGAGAGATTGCCCATCTCTCTCTGAGTGTTTTCTACTCCTGTACTAAAAAATTAGCCTCTGTTAAATTCTGACAGAAGAAGAAAATAGTCAGCTTGTGAAATATTTTACTTACTTAAATCTTTATGACTTAATACGTACTCATGTCATCAGAGATCCTTCATATTTGTGCTTTTATTTTTCCTTCTCCTTGAACAGAAAGCATTGTTCTAGAAATAATGCTTTACTTAGTTTGGTTCATTAGCATCCCTTTCAGCAAATGTGTGATAAAACACATCAGCATTATGATTTAATCTAGGACCCATTCATTCTCAGCTGCCCTTGAAACACTACTATAAAACAAGACTTTTGACTACAAATATGGAGCCCTGTTCATCTGATTGGAAAATTCTGAACCCTTCACATTAGATATCCACATTGTTTTTGAAATTTTCCTCAAAACATGCTCTCTACTATTAGAAGCAAATTGGGTAGATGCCACCCACAACATGAGCCTTGTGTTTTCCCTGAGAGGTTTTATTGCAGATATAGTTTATCTCTTACTTAAAAGGACTATTTTAAGTCATCATAAATGTATGTTATTCTATTGTGAAGCAGAATAGATATTTTTCTAATATGAAATCCAGATATCTTTTCCTTTTTATAAAAATGAAGAATAGGTAATTATATTTATGAATTCTTAATTCTTTGACTCTCAAGGGAAGGACCTACATTTTCTCATTCTTATCAGAAGATATTATTAAACAGGACAGAATAAGGCTGAGGAGGTACTTCTGGAATAGAACTGGGAGGAGCTTCATGAACATTCTCCCCTGTGCAACATCCGTAACTCGTGAAAATTAGACAGACAGATAGAAAGATATGAGACTATCTCCATCTAATGTCCTAAAGGTGTATAAAAAACAGAAAAATCAATTCTAGGAAATCTAATAAAATAAAGTCTTGGTAAGACAATGAGACTATGTGGGATTTGAACTGTGAACTACTTTCTACCCCCAACTCAATGGAAAAGAATTTTTATTCCTGGAAATTATTGCTGAAAAGAAGGGTTCTATATCCCTATAGATTCCATCCTACATCTTTGATTTCTGTCAGGGTGAGAGAAGGTAAGATGCAAGTACTCACCACCTCAGCTTCATACTACAAAATCTCTTCCACGCAAGAGTGGCTGAGAGGTCTGTGGCTTCCTTCACTGCCCAGATCTCAACTACAGGCTAGAAGTTTCACCCAAGTTATCACAGACCAAGAATCACATCAACCCAAGCTTGCTTGTTGGACAGAAATTTCAAGCCAGAAGAGGCAATCTGAGATGAACAATGACTACTGTCCTGCTAGCACTTCATTCATGAAACAGAGGTGTCATCTTGACAGAAATGGCCTTCTATCTTCATCCCCAGCTTCAGAGCAGTAGCAAAGAGTTTTTGCCTAGAAAAGGCAGATCTTAAGAAGGGAGATCTTGGTGGCTATTTTCTTCACTTTATTTAGAACAAAGAATAGAAAATTTCAAGTTTAAAGATTGTCAGACTGTGATGATTTTGCTGGTTAAGAAGTTAAGAGGTTGATACAGAGCAATATGCTGGGGAAAAAGCCCAAACATAGACTAGCTAAAAGTTTAACACAGAGAACTAAGAAAAGAATCAGCTAAGGCAAGCAAACCTGGGGTCAGAACTCAGCACAAGGATTAGCCTCAAAGACTATCCCTACCAAGGCTTCCAATATAATTGGATCAGATGATGGAGCAATTATGCCCAGGGTGTGATAGCCCTGGAGACACATCAGTTAGAAGCCTACAAAGAAATCAGGGAAAGAGATAAACCAAGAGATCCCTTCTAAAACCACTGGCATCACAAGGTAATTATTTATATTTCCAGCACTGTGTTCTTTGAAGAACAACATCAGAAGGTGCACTATGAAGGACAGACTTTACTGAAATAGTCAACAATCAACCACGGGCAGGAATGGATCTATATCCAGAGATACATTATCTAAAAATGTCCAGTTATCAGCTCGGCGCCTGTGGCTCAACGGGCTAAGGCACCAGTCACGTACACCTGAGCTGGCGGGTTCGAATCCAGCCCGGGCCCACCAAACAACAATGACGGCTGCAACCAAAAAAAAAATGGCCGGGTGTTGTGGCAGGCGCCTAGAGTCCCAGCTAGTTGGGAGGCAGAGGCAGGAGACTCGCTTGAGCCCAGGAATTGGAGGTTGCTGTGAGCTGTGATGCCAAAGCATTCTACCCAGGGTGACAGCTTGAGGCTCTGTCTCAAAAAAAATAAAAAATAAAAAATAAAAATGTCCAGTTATCAACACAAATGTATGAGACATGCAAAGAAAGAGAAAAGTGTGACCCTTATACAGGAAAAAGCAGCCAATAGAAACTGCCTCTGAGAAAGCTCACAGATTTAGAAAGCCTGTCAGATTTAGAAGACAAAAGATTCCAAACAAGTGTTATGGAACTAAAGTGTAAAGAACTAAAATAAATTCTTCTTAAACAGGTGAAGGAAAGCAGATGACACCATCTTATCAAACAGAAAATGCTATTACAGAGATAGAAATGATACACAAAGGACAAGAGGAAATTATAGAAATGAAAGCACAAAAATGAATAATTGACTAGAGAAGCTTGACAGTGGTTATAACTGGCAGATTAACATCCTTGAAGTTATACTGAGACATGAAATTCAAAGGACCAAGAGAAAAGAGAATGAAGGGAAATTAACAGAACCCCAGGGAAATGTGGAACACCACTAAGCACCCCCTCAAACGCATAATGGGAAAAAATACAGAGGAAATAAAAAACGAAGAAATTATGATTTAAAACACTTCTTAAATTTAATGAAGAACCTAAATCTGCACATCTAAGAAGCTCAATAAACTCCATGTAAAATAAAGTTAAAAGAGATCCACAATGAGGCACAAATACTCAAACTCTCAAATTTCAAAACCAAGACAAGAGAGCATCTTGAAAGCAGCCAGAGAGAAGTGACATGACTCACTGTGTACCAGGGATCACAACAAGATTAATAGCTGATTTCTCATTTAAAACCATGGAGGACAAGATGCAGCAGGATGACATGTTCAAAGTCTAAAAGAAAAATACTGTCAACCATGAATCTCATATCTAAAAAACTATTTTTCAAAAATGAAAAATTATAGAATCTTTGCTGACAGACTTGCCTTACAAGAAAGACTTGAAGAAGTTCTTTAAGCTGAAAGCAATCATGTGATCCCTGCACGATTACTGCATAAAAAAACAAA
The DNA here is from genome assembly GCA_963574655.1 of Perodicticus potto. Lineage (NCBI taxonomy): Eukaryota > Metazoa > Chordata > Mammalia > Primates > Lorisidae > Perodicticus > Perodicticus potto. The sequence goes on along the minus strand of CAUYRH010174532.1, from coordinate 10,579 downwards.
AAGCATCACTAAAGTTAATTACATTTATAATTTTAAAAGACACTAAATTTCCTCTCGCTTATTCTCTAACTTGAGTTAAAAAGCAATTCTATAAACAAGATGGCTATATGTGTATTATAGGGTCTGTAATGTGTAGAGGTAAGTTTGACAATCACATATGACTAAAACATGACAATAACAGATCAAAGGAAGCAGATGGCAGTGAAGTATTGAATTGAAGTAAGTAAATGATACCATATGGTAACCCAAATCCTTAGGGGAAAAAGTGAGGAGAATCAGAAATGGTATAAAATAAGGTGAATATTTTGTATCACAAAGTCTATAAATAAATGCTTATTCTCCTTTATTGTATCAGCTTTTAAAGAAAACAAAATTTTACTATGTACTAATTAGAACAATAGACCTTTGCATTTGTACCATAGACAGGCATACAAATAGGGTTTAGTGTAAATGAGCAAACAACACAATTAAATGACAGATAATTGTCAGAGTAAACTGTATGTTATGTCTTGTGGAAAGAATGTTTGAGGCCAGTAGTTCAAGACCAGTCTGGCAACATAGAAAAAACTTGTCTCAGATAAATAAATAAATAAATAATAATTAAAATAAAAAAAAAATTCTCAAACTAAATGGAAAAAGAAAGAAAAAAGAATGACAAGATCTAACTATATTTTGTCCATAGGAGATACATTTTTGATGCCGAAACACCAAAGATACAAAATGTTAAGAAAAAAAAGCTTTCACTATATAAAAATGTTACTAAAGATAAAAAGGGGGGCAGTGCTTATGGCTCAAAGGAGTAGGGCACCAGCCCCATATGCCAGAGGTTCAAACCCAGCCCCAGCCAAAAACTGCAAAAAAAAAAAAAAAAAAAGAAAAAAAAGATAAAAAGGTAAAAAGGGACATTTGGTAATTATAATAGATGCTAAGGACAAAGGACATACACTTAGGTTGAAAATATATGAAGCAAAATATGACATAAATAAAGGGAGAAATGAACAATTTAAAAATAATAATTATAAATTTCAACATGCCACTCTCAATAATGGATAGGAAAACTAGGCAGAAGATCAAGGAATAAATGGAAGACGGAAACTATGCTCTTCCACAGAAACATCAGAGGGTTTATTATATTATAAAATATCTATACCTACCTGACATTTATATTACATTCCACAGACAAACTACAAAATGCCCATTCTTTTCAAGTGTATATCACACATGCTTCATAGAGACCATGTATTAAGGCCACAAAAAATTATCAATAAATTTCAAAGCAATTTATACTATACCAAGAACGATCTTCACCTACAATGAAGGAAATTAGCAATCATTAACAGAAAGAAATTTGAGAAATTCACAAATAGTGGAAAATAAACAATACATTCCTAAATAACTAAGGGGTCACAAAGGAAATTAGAAAATACTTCAAGATTAAAGAAAGTGAAAACACCACATACCAAAATTTGTGGAATGTAACTAAAACAATGTTAATAAGTGAAATTAATAAACAAGTATGATTATATTGGGAAAGAATCCAAATCAATAACTTAGGCATTTACCTTAAAACACTAGAAAAAGAAGGGCAAACCAAAACCTAAAATTCAAAGGAAGAAAATAAAGATGAGGATAAAAGTTTATAAGGTAACAAACAGAAAGCAACAGAGAAAAATCAACAAAATCAAAAGTTGACATTTCGAAAAATTCCACAAAATTAAATATAATGCCCCTACAAGGAGAGAGAAGATACAAATTAGTAAAATCAAGAATAAAAGAAGAACCTTACTTCCAAAAAGGAAAAACAGAGAAAACACTTTTCAATTGATTCCTCTAAGCCAATATCACTGAAATGACAAAAAAATAAAACTATAGCCCAATATCTTATGACTAAAGACACAAAATATTCTACCAAATATTATACATTATGACTTACAATATTTACTCCCAGGAATGCAAGGTTGGTTTAATATCCAATATCAATTAATTTAATGCATCATGTCAATAGAATAAGGGACAAAATTTATATTGTCATCTGAAAGAAGCACAAAAAGGATTTGACAAAATCCTTTCCATGTAAAAACAGTAAATAAAGTAGGAAGGGATTGAAACTTCTTCAATCTGATAAAGGGCATCTATGAAAAACTTTTGATAGTAAAAGACTGACTATATTCTAAGATCAGAAACCAAAAAAGGGATTTAGCTCAAAGGAGTAGGGCACCAGCCCCATATGCCAGAGGTAATGGGTTCAAACCCAGCCCTGACCAAACAAAAAAAAAAAAAAAAAAAGGATTCAGTGTACCGTTCTTGCTACTTCTATACAACATTGCACTAGAAGTTCTATCCAGGAATATTCAGAAATAAAAAGAAAGAAAAGGCATCCAGATTGGAAAGGAAGAAATAAAACTATTTCCATGTGGCATTATCTTGTATCTAGAAAATCTTCAGGTATCCAGAAATACATGCCTATTACATTATACAGACAAATTCAGCAAAGTTGCTTGATATGATAGCAATTATTTCAAAATACTAGCAATGAGCAATCTGAAAATTAAATTAAAGTCAATTCTATTTATTATACTATCAAAAAGAATTTGAAAAAATACCAAAGACTGATGGAGAAGTCTTTTCAACATATGTTGTACTTATCATGGGCTGCCTATTCTCCTCAGTATATTAGCTGTTCTTCTGTGGAGAAGAATAAGGGTGACATATTTTATTGATATATATTCTACAAATGGAAAAAGTGAAATTAATCTCAGGAATTCAAGTATGTCCTAATAGATAATAGGAGCTTCAGGGTTACACATGCTCTGTTGGTATGGCATTTGATCATTTACCTTGGCTAACATTTTAAAAATAAAATGCAATGTGTATTGGCCTTATTTTGTACTATTTATTCATTATTTTAGTGTTGTGTTGTTTTATTTACTCTTTTAAATTAAATTTTTAAAATTGTATCCATGTGGTTTCACTCGACAAAAAATAATTTTAAATATTTTAAGAATAGCCTTTAATATAAATAATCAGAAGTTAATAAAACTTGTGGAAATGGTAGAGATTGAAGGTTTGTATTAGTTGTGTAGAACTACCATAACACATATCATGGACTGGGTGGTAAAACTACAGAAATTTATTTTTTTTGACAGTGTTGGAGGTTAAAGTCCAAGATCAAGTTACCAGCATGTCTGTTCTTCGGAAGCGTCTTGCCTTGGCCTGTGGATGGTCAGCCATTTCCTATGTCTTTGTGTGGTCTTTTCTCTGTACATACCCATCTCTCGTGTGTGTGTATTCTAATCTCTCCTTCTTATGAAGACACCAGTCACACTGGATATGAGCCCATGCTAATAGCCTAAACTTAACTTAATCACCTCTTTAAAATCCCTATCTCCAAATTCAGTCACATTCTGCGGTGACTGAATTCAACATAATATTCAACGTAATAACTGGGCAGGGTGAGCAAAATAGAGCACACAGTGAGTTTACAAAACACCGTCTATATTCTTAGAAAAACAGGCAGGCACAGAAATTGTAAGAAACCACCATCTATGATGTCAATACCCAAAGCACCAAAGTGGATGACATCCAGGTGGAGGACGGCTGGCCACTGCATTACCTCTTATCTGTTTCTGGTGAGGCTTATGAGGCTGCCTGCCTGCTGGTGCTAGGACCAATAAGGGTTTTAACTTTTCTTCTATTTTTCATATCCCTTGCAAGTATCTTCTCACTAAAAGAATATCAACCAAAACCTTGCTGGAAGGAGAGTCCCAGAAATATAGTTTCAAACATCAAGCCTACATAACATACGAGAGAACTTATAAAGATATCAATAGATGATATATGGCAAGTCCATTCACTTGGAAACTTAGCATTCATAAACACCTTTTTACCCAACAATGGCAATGACAACATACATTCATCTAATATAACACTATCACTCATACTAATAAAAACACATACACTCTCTTTCAACAGGAAAACACGAAGTTAAAATAGTCACTCTATTTCTGGTTAATGCTTTTCCTCTTTGATACTCTGTATTATTAAGTATATTTGGGCACTCATGAGAAAACTCAATTTCATGTGAAAGCTCAATTTGAAATTATTTAAGTAATATTTCATATGGCTAACAATTACTAACATTTTCTATAAAACAGGGAAAGAAAGATATTGAAAAATTGCCTATATACACATATTAATGTACATCTATGTCTTAGTGTGGACAGGCTGATTTAACAAGATACAATGTCTGGGGGTGTTATAAGAAATGGAAACTTATTTCTCACAATTCTGGAGGCTGGGAAGTCCAAGAAAAAAAAAAACTGGATGTCTGGTTATAGTTTCCTTACTAATCATGAACATCCATCTTTTCTCTGAATACCCATGTGGCAACAAGGGGTGAATGAGTTCCCTCAGACCTCCTTTATTAGGGCATTATCTCATTCTCTCCCCCCCTGCGGAGCCAATGATCTGATCATCTCTCAAAAGCACTCACCCTCCTTGCACTACTATAGCTTTGTAGGTTAGTATTTCCACATATGAACGGGGAAAGGACATGAACATTTAGGCCATAGTATGTATGTGTGTATGTATGAAAGTTTATAAGTATGGATTACATAATTACCAGTTACATAGACATACATACTTCATAATTAATATCAAGAAGGTAACATGCACATCTTTTTTTTAGTTCACATTTTTGTAATTGAAGATGAGAACTTAGTTGGTAGGTTAAACTTCCTTCTTCCCTATATTTCATGTTTCCAGTGCCTTTAGATAACACCAGTGACAGCTCTTTGTCAGTTTGGGTAACCAAAATCCTCATTCCAGGAGACCTTAAGTCTTCAGCAGTCTTTTTTGTGTGTGTTAGTTTATATACACTTCTGGAATATTCTTCCATTTGTAATAAAGATCAGAGTCCAAAGTTGAGGGTAGTTGGGGTATCTGTCACAGGCAAAATATCATATGTATGTTATAAAGATATACTGTTATATATCCATAATACTCACAATTTTTTTTTAAAGTTTTTAAAAAATTTTTATTATGTGCACAATGTGAGGGTGCTCGGCACTTCCCAAAGGTGAAGGGCTCAACTACTACTTGAATTTACCTTAGAATTGAAAACAGAGTAACCTAAACACCTGTATCCTAAATAAGTAAATACATATATAAATAAATAAAAACAAAAAGGAGACAGGAAGTAAGGAATTTTTGAGGTTTAGTGAACAGGGTAAATATTACTAAGAGGAGCTTTCCCAGGTCCACCCCGCTGCACATTTAAGAACCTGTATATCGAGAGAAGACAGCGGTACCTGTTACTATCAGTTGGCTCAGGGCACATTTTGCATGTTGTAGTAATGGATTTCAGATGTTGTGCTCCGCTTGGTGCCATAACTGAGTCTTCAATAAAATATCTCCCCATTTTGATCAGCTGATTGGTTCTGGTGTTTAAATCCATAATAAACCAGTAAACTCTATAGATATGAACCCATTGATTCACTTTCTGTTTTACTGTAAAAATAAGTTCCCTGATTAGAAGCAGAGCTGAGTGTGGCACACAAATAGTCTTACTATATCAATGAGTAAGACTATTTGTGTGCCACAAATAATGGTGCTGGTAAAAGTTGTGTCCATAGGAAAGTTAACTATATATAATATAGTAAAGGTCTACTTTGTAATGAGAAATAATTACTGCAGCCTCCACGCTGGACAGGGTGGAATGTAACCAACCTGCCACCAGTTACAAGCCAGTATCATTGAAAAATATATCTTCTTGGGGAATTAACATCACTTTCTGATAATGGTAGCATGGATATTCACCTAAAACATCATTGTTAGCTAATCTTTGGTGAAGGGAAGCACATGTTATTGAGTACAAAAATAATAACCATCCCTGTCACCATGCCACTTTGTTCATAAGCTCATTAAGTTAGCTAGCTCTGCAATAGCCAGGGAGAAAGTTTGTCATGTGTAGAATGTTTCACACTGAGCTTTCACGTTAAATAAAAATATCCTCATTCTCTGTGGCCATTCTAAGAGATGTAGCCACAACAATTTTTTCCAGACTTCTTATATTATTTTATAATTTAATGAAATCACTAATGTAAATGTGGCATATGGATACCACAGAGTACTACTCAGCCATTAAAAAAATGACAATTGTGTATCTTTTGTGACATCCTGGGTAGAACTGGAAACTGTTCTTCTAAGTAAAACATAACAAAAGTGGAGAAACAAACACTTGTACTTACTACCAAATTGGAAGTAATCTAGAAATACTTCAGAGCATGTAAATCTCAATGGAAATTAAGGTAGGGGAGTGGGAGAAGAGGATGGGTAAATTCATACTTATTGGGTACAGTGCATATTCTCTGAGTACCCCCTAATATGTTGTAGAAAACATTAATGTGCAGATTACAATCAAGATAATGATCCATTCTTTATAAAGTACAGTATGTATCTACACAGGAGCTGGGTTGAGGGATTTTTATTCTGTTTTTTACTGAAAATATATGATATGTTTTGTTTATTTTGGGGAGCTACATATAACTGTAAAAAGTTATATTTTGGTCACTACTGATGGAAGAGCAGCTATGCCTGGAACAATAACATGTATCACTATGTGAATAAATTGTTGCCCCTGAATGCCAATTCAAACACTCCTTTATCCAAAGAATGGTTAAACTGGCATCCAACAACATATATCTTTACCTGAGTTCAAAGCTGAAAATAGGAGTGAAAGTAATTAATATGATCAAATGGTCCTGTCAATCTGTTGTCCATTGATGTGGGCAATAACACAAGATACTGTTATTCCATATTGGAAGTATGGAATACTTCTGTCTGTCAAGTAAAAGGATGATCTAAGTGAGGTATAAAACATAAACATTTCATCAAAATTCTGTACTATTCTAGCAAAAACCCACTTCCATTATTTCAAGTAGCTTTACCAAGTGACATATGTACCATCGGTGCTTTTCGTATTTGAAAAGTCTCAATCTATTATTTCTTAATATTATAAAATATCATAATTTCTATTGTTGAATATATTCAGATTTTATTATAAGACTAACTTGTTCTGTCATTTACACTGAGGTTGAACACACACTCAACTAGCACCACATGGTATAAGTGTAATAATACAGTTATTCTGGAAAGATTGGTAGCCAAGTTTCCCAAATCTCATCATCCCACAGTGTCATTCCTAGGCACGTAGGAACGCGTTCCACGCGTTCCACGTTCTTTGACCAGGAACGCCTATGCAATGGGCTCCAGCAGGGGACCACACTTCTGCAATTGTTTGCGAATTTCAAGGGACAACGGGGCTGGGCACCTAAGTGTAGGGGGTTCAAGTATTTGGGGGTAATCAAGAAAAAAATAGATATGACCATGAGGCAACAGAAGCACACACAGCTTTAGTTGGGTAATGCTTTGTCAAGTTTGTATATGGGTGAAGTTCCACACAGCATGATACTCCCAGGACCTATGACTCCAGGACCAGCAACCAGAGGGGAGAAAGTCAAGGGAACTTCCATGGGAGAGAGAGAGCAGAGAGGATCTTCTATGTCCAGGTGACGTCACTCAGCAGCGTGACAGAGGATCTCTGGATCAGAGAACTCAGAGGTATTTACAGCCCTGGAGTTGGTCTTATCTGTGGCTGGCAGATGGTGGGTGCAATTTTTGTGGGACATGCAGTGCAGGGAACCTCTAAATGGCCCTAACTCTACTTATTTGGGCTATGTTTAAAACAACTGCATAGTTACAAATTTGAGTTTAGCATTGGCCAGCTTTTGAGCTAGCTGGTCTTTTTCTGCTGCAAAGAAATAAACAATGTATGGACAAAATATACAGGGCCATATTTGCCCTGTTTATATAATACTGCATACTTATAGAACCTTTTTGGCTGAGAAAACCCTGTCTTTAGAAAGGGGAAGCCTCTGGAGCACAGTGCCTGGCGTCAGCATGATCTTTAATTGTCCTCAAACCTGTGAAGCCAGCCAGTTGAAGACATTAAATTAAGTGTTGGGCCACCTCAAATTGATCTTCTCATGACTGCTTGCCACAGCTCAACTCTTTTCTAACAAAATGTTTTCTTCATTAATTTAAGAAAAAAAAGTTAATACATTATTGATCACATTCAAAAACCCCGTCCAAATGTTACAACAGATCAAAGATTATTTCAAGATCAAAATGCAAGGAAACAATTTGATAAGACCACAATAAATCATTATTTGAATGAATAAAGGAATGGGAATATATTTTCTGCTACTTCTTAAATTAAAATACTCCACTATCCAGCTTTTGAAAATGACTTATATAATGGAGTTGCAAATTTATTTATATTACTACTCCCATGTGCAAAGAAAGCTAAGTAGTCATTTTAGTAATTATACACAAATATATATTATGAAGATTTATATTTAAAATATATATTTAAATATCAACATATTTAATGTATGTTAAATGTTTTATATATTTAGCCTACTATAGTGTATATTTATATATAAACATATAAATACTTCGTATTCTTAATGTTAGATACATATTTTATATATAGCATTTAAAATATATACATCTCCCTATAAAATAATGATAGAAAAATATAGATATTTTCTACTCTTCTTCAACAGCTCCCATTTTATTACATAGCATAATGAAAGAAAAACAATAAAAGTAGGGATATTCTTAGTCTTCTCCAATTCAAAGAGATTTTTTAAACTTTCAAATAATTGCCACTGTGTAACAACTATATGGATATTTACATTTATTTATAAAAATATTCATGTTGTTGGCTCCTTGGGGTAGGGGTATGACTTTCCCTTTGGGTGCAAATATATTTAATAATTTATATTTACTAAGTATATATAGTTATTAAATTTATGAAAGATATAAATTGTTGAATATATTACTTTAATATATTTCTTAAATATATAATTATAAAGTCAATATGACAATGATATAAATACATATAACATACTATATATAGTAAATTTTATATCATAAAATATATATTTATATTTAACACATTTAAGGTATAACTTTATATATTTTAATATTTAATGTATTTTATATATCTAAAATATCTTTTTCTATAAATTAATTATAGAGAAAATATACATATAAGGTATTATATAAAAAGTAAAGTATTATAATTATAAGGGAACTAATTAATTATAATTGATCACTACATTAATTAATTATAAACTAAATTATAAGGGTTTACATATATATATATATATATATACACATATATATATTTCTCTATAATGTCTCTACTCTTCTTTAACTTCCCTCTTTCCATTGTATTACATAAGGAAAGAAAAACATTGCAAGTGGTTATGTCTTCTGGCTCAAAATGACTTTTTAAATTTTAAAAAGTTTCTATTGAGTAACAACTTAGGATGTTCAAAGTATAGCTCCTCTTTAGACATGAGTCTCTACTGGCCCTCCTTCTCAATATGTAGTCTTCATGGTCATCAGAGCTCTGACCGCTTTTGGCGGAGGGAAGGTCTAAATCTGTGCTTTGCCTCACCTTTGTCTGTTTACAGCTTTGTCCCCACCTCTTGCTTCTTGGGATGGTGCTGCCATGCCAGCTCCCCTGGCTCCCTATTCCAGTTAAGTACAGAGAGAAACAGGGTACCCATCAGGGAATATAAAATAATGCTTTTTCTTTTTCATATTCTTGTAAATTTCACACCTGGCAGAATACTAAGAAGAAATTTTTTCTGGATCTACTCTCAATCCAAATCTCTATAAATGCCAAACAAGACTACTAAAAACTTGCTACAAATTTTGATATCCCACGTTAGAGCTTTTGTTTTCTTTGAGACAGAGTCTCATTCTGTTGGCCAGGCTAGAGTACCCCAGCGTCAGCCTAGCTCACAGCAACCTCAAACTCCTGAGCTTAAGTGACCTTCCTATCTCAGCCTCCCCAGTAACTGGGACTACAGGCACCTACTCAACGTCCAGATAATTTTCTCTACTTTTACTAGAGACTGGATTTCCTTCTTGCTCAGGCTTGTTTCAAACTCCTGAGCTCAAGCAATACCCCTGCCTTGTCTGCCAGGGTGCTAGAATTACAGGTGTGAGCCACTATGCCTGGCCTGTAGAGTTGGTTCTTTGATCTATGAGATCTAATGACTAAAAAATGAACTGAGGAGATCTAATGAGTAAAAAAATGAACTGAGTCTACGTGAAACATATATCTTTCAAATGGGTCAGATCTTCATTCCCTGATCCTCTGACCATTCTTGGAGCCTTTTGGTAATGGGAAGGTGCCTTGTCTCCATGAATCTCTACACCCTTCCTTGGCCTGATGCCTACTTGAGAATACTTGAGCATCTCTCACAGTCATCTGAGCAATTAAAAAAAAAAATACAGAACATAAATGGTCTCAAAGGGCTAGGCTATAAGAAAATGTTTCTTTTTTTTTTTTCTTTTCTTTTTTTTATTAAATCATATCTGTGTACAATAATTCAGTCATGGGGTACAGTGTACGGGCTTCAGATACAATCAGAGATATTTTCATCAACCTGATTGTGATAACATTCAAGAGACTTTCTCATTACTTTGTGAGAACAAT
>CAUYRH010174528.1:0-11005 GCA_963574655.1 Perodicticus potto | reverse complement strand
GGTGGGTGAGGCAATAGAACTGCCTAAGCCCTGGATTTGGTGGTTTCTGTGTGCTATTTGATGCCACGGCAATATACCGAGGGTTATAAATTGAGAATCGGTCTATAAAAAAAAAAAAAAAAAAAAAAAAAAGAGCAGCATAAGCTCTAATCCCAGGTGACTGGGTGTTAGAATCTGACTAAATGGTTCAAAACACTAAAGAAACAGATTAACCTGAAAAGTAAATCACAGAAAATTACCTAACTGAGAAGAGTTCAAACAAGTTTAACGATAAAATAAAGGTCATTATATACATGTATACATATATATGCTGCTTATGTTAGTATTCTTACTAATCTCAATTCATTAATGTGATAGTGTAGAACAATTTTAAGGCCATGAAAAATATTCAACATAAAACTGCAGAGATCAGGTGCAGTGGCTCACACCTGTAATCCTAGTGCTCTGGGAGGCTGAAGTGGTGAGGCAGGTGGATTGCTTGAGCTCATGAGTTGGAGAACAGCCTGACAAGAGCGAGACTCTGTCTCTATTAAAAATAGAAAAAAAAAAAAAAACTAGCCAGATATCATGGCACCTGGAGTCCCATGTTACTCAGAATGGCTCAGAGTCAGAGAATATCAGCAACTTCAATGCCCAGCATTTGAGAAAGGAGAAAGACACATACAATCCACTGAGAATATCACTGTACCTGAGTAAGAGCCATTCCAGACTCCTCTTCTTTCTTCTTCTCTCTGATCTGTGCTTCTTCCTCACCCAAAATGAATCTTTAAAAGTTGACCATGAATGTCAAAATATGGTGTTCAGTGCTGAGAATCAACACATCCCCTTATGTGTCAGGATCCCTTGGAGGGGAAAGATTTCCCATGTAAGAAGATGGTCCTCTCCTGGCCACAACATCAGAGGGATGCAGGGACAGTACACTCCTACAGGATGATGAACTAGTGATTCTCTGACCCCTTCATCAGACCTAGGCCCCCTTCTGCTGAAGCCTCCACACACCCTGTAGCAGTGGGGTACTGGGCTGCACTTAGCTCCCCTCCAGGGCACACCCCCAAACCCCAGGCAGAACGCAGCCTCTCACCCCTCTGTGATCACAGGCTGAGCTCAGCCTTCAGCAATGGAGGACAGAGAGCCTTGGTACTCAGTGCTGGAAACAAACTGGACACACCTGGTCACTGGAACCATTACTGAAGGTGGGTCCCAACCTGACTGTGTGAATGACAAGGGGACATAAGAGATGTATTGATAAAAAGTCCCAGCACTCTAATGTGACGCCAGGCCTGAGAGCCACTCGGCAGGTTAAGGCCAGGACTCCTCCCTCCTTCTGGCTCTGCTCTCCCCTTGGAGACTTGTCCCCAGTGTGCAGACAGTGAAAGGGGACGAATCCAAAAGAAAAAGGCCAATTATCGATCAGCCAACATGGACTGCAAGGAGCCAGGTGGGCGTGAAGAAGTGGGAGAAATATTAAATAGGGGACAGAAGTCCCCAGTGTGAAGGGGACATTAGAAAAAAGACATAAGGAAGGAAGGGTGCATGTTACCTGCAACTGAGGGGAGGAGACTTCTAGAAAGAGAGACATCCACTGTAAACACCCTGAGGCAGGAGCAACCTGGGGAAAAGAGAGAGACCCTTGTGGTTGCAGCAGAGACAAGCCGAAGAGGCCAGAGAGGTCCTGGGGGAGCCGAGCAGGGAGGGCCCAGGTCTGCACACTTATTTCTCCTGTGTCGTAAAAGAAATTTCAAAACAATGCATTTCCTCACCAGTTTTACATACACATACCATTTTTTATTTCATATACAAATGCACTTCGGATATAGCATGTATTTTAAGATATGACCACATATGACAAGAACTAAGCCCCAGAAAGTACAAGGTTGTTCTGAGAGTGAGGACTGTAGGAGAATGTCGTTGAGAGAACTGAGAGAGTTCTTTTAGGACATATAAAGTTAGAGAAACTTTTCACATGGCACAGGAAAGAAGTTATAATACAATTGGACAGAAGATTCTAGAGTTCAGGGGAAAGGGATGCAAGGGAAATGGAGACGTGACAGAGGGCTTTAAACCATGAGAGAAGATGATAACAAAGGCAGTGGGTGAAGACACAGATGGGAAGAGATTCAAGGACTAAATCATAGGACACCCCCACATTTGAGAACACAGTTCAGGAAACACCAGCAGAGGAAACTGGTAAGACATGAAAGTGACAACAAACACGGATTTTCAAAGTTTAGAGATACGTCCTCAAAGCCTAAAAAGAAAAGGGTATGATCAGCTGTGCAATAAGCTGCCAAAAAAAAAAAAAAAAAAAAGACGAAGACAGGAAAGTAAAAATTGGATTAAGAAATGCAGAGGTCACTGTGACTGAGAAAGACAGTGGATGGTGCATGAGCAAGCTTGACTAGAAGGGATAAATTAAGAACTGGAAGTAAGAACTAAAGTCATATGAGGTTAAACAAGACTTTTAGCATTTTTACATTTACATGCAGCATAGAAAAGAGGCAATAATGTAGTTAATAGGGTGTATTTCACGTGAATGATAGAAGAGTGGTAGAAAAATAAAGCCTTTAAAGTGAATGTGTGTGTTTGCATTTTAAAGGACAATATCAGCACAGGGCTATTTATTTTTTTTTTGTTTTTTTTTTTGTGGGGGACAGAGCCTCAAGCTGTCACCCTGGATAGAGTGCCGTGGCATTGCAGCTCACAGCAACCTCCAATTCCTGGGCTCAAGCGAGTCTCCTGCCTCTGCCTCCCAAGTAGCTGGGACTACAGGCGCCCGGCCATTTTTTGGTTGCAGCCGTCATTGTTGTTTGGCGGGCCCAGGCTGGATTTGAACCCGCCAGCTCAGGTGTATGTGGCTGGCGCCTTAGCCCGCTGAGCCACAGGTGCCGAGCCAGCACAGGGGTATTTGGAGCAAAACATTTCCCTAGAAGAAAAAATTGATGACACTGTTGAGGAAGGATGCCATACAGTCCCACGACTGGCGGTGTGGCTGGTAGGTGATGCACAGTTACAGGGCCAGTAGCAGCCAGGAGCAGGGAGAGCCCATTTCTAGTCTCTCCAGGGGGATGCCTCAATTGGAACTGTCTTTTTCTTCAATGTTTGAAAAAGAAAAAAACCACTCCTATTCAACATAGAATATTTTATCTCTAGTCACTAATGTGTATGTGGTTCTTCCCACACTGGTCACTTCTCTGGGACCCTCCCAGCTGGGTGCCCCACAATCTAACTCAATTTTGCTAAACTGACAGGTGGATAGGGTCAGATCCCACAGGTTAAGGACTGAGTCCCACACACTGGTCCTCCCTTCAGATGCAGATAAAAATCATGGTTTCCAAAATCCCCTTCTGGGTTTTCATTCTTTTGTGAGAATGGCTGTAGCTTCTGTCTGTTCATGCATGTGCTATGAAATATCCTTTATATCAAATGAATAAATAAATATAAGTGAAATCTTTTCCTGAGATTGAGAACAACTCTATCAGATTAAGAAAATGACAGGGAAGGGTCATGAAACACTCTTTATAACTGCTTAGTCAGAAGTTCAGGTCCCTTCCTGGGACCTAGGACTGGCATCTGATGTGGGACAGTCTCATGGAGCTGGGCCATACAACTGGGAATCTGATCCCATCTCCAAGTAAACAGTGTGATAACCCAGTTACCTTATGGATACCGTGTGGGTGTCTGATGGACACCTGCATGCTGAAAAGGAGTGACTCCACATATGTCAGTGACCAGAGGTGACATATTCTGTGCTGAACACTCACTGACATACTGATTGTGAAAGTACGAAAAACACTGGTTTTTCCTCCTATCTCAGACACTACCCCACTTCCTACCCCACCTCAGGAAAAGGGCAGAAGGTGACCCAGAGTTGAATAGGCCAACTCACTGCCCTCTGGCTGAATCCTGGCTATAAGTGGAGGCTAGCCTGTGAGGCTGGGGATTATTTCATGCACCAGCATTACAGACAGGAGTTGTGCAATTCTCAACTTCATCTGTATCTTTGCAGCAAATGATAAACTTACTAGATGACAAACAGGGGAAACACTATGTCACAATTTAATCATTACATGCCTCCTCGACTCATCTGGGTTCATTTCCTCGTGTTTCCCTCCCTCATTCTCTACAAACCTCTCATCTTCACCTTCCCTCCCCTGCTCCTGCTTTTTTCTTCTCCTCTGTTCATCATTTTGTGGCCCTCCTGCTCTTTTGTCCCCTTTTCCCTCTATTCCTTTTGGAAACTTGTGTCACCTTGTGTCCCCACTCTCCAACACTCCAGCTGTTGTACTCTCTCTGTTCTCCTTGTCACAGAAGTGCCCCCTGTTGGTGTCCCAGTAGCAGGCTGCTCTGTCTGCCATTACAGCAAATTATTAGTCCCTACTGTCTACTCTGTCTGAGGAGCCTCCCCCTTTGTTGGCCTCTCCCTATGCCACCCTTCTTCATTTGTCAGGAGATGTAGGTTTTCTCTAAATAGCTTTTTTTTTTTTTTTTTTTTGAGACAGAGCCTCAAGCTTTCACCCTGGATAGAGTGCCGTGACATCACAGCTCACAGCAACCTCCAATTCCTGGGCTCAAGCGAGTCTCTTGCCTCCGCCTCCCAAGCAGTTGGGACTACAGGCGCCTACCACAACGCCCCGCCAATTTTTGGTTGCAGCCGTCATTGTTGTTTGGCGGCCGGGCTGGATTCAAACTTGCCAGCTCAGGTGTACATGGCTGGCGCCTTAGCCCGTTGAGCCACAGGCGCCGAGCCTACTCTCTAAATATCTTTAAGGGTTTTTTCTTCCCCTGCTGGTGTCCTGCCTTCTGCCTTCACTCTCCAGTCTCTTTGCAAATCCCTCCCACGTCTTCTACTGTGCAGTGTTCAAGGGTCTCCCTCACTTTTCCTCCCTCTTTCTACACTTTTCTATCTCCTCTCTTGGGAAAGGAATTCTCATAACCCTGACAAGAGTGCAGCCATTTTACACAAAACAAGCATTCCTCCTCCCCAGACTCAATGCCCAACCCATATCCTGATCCACACTAAAGGTGAGGCCTGGGCGGGCAGTACTTCCCCATTCCAACTATACTGTTAAAGCTAATAAAAGCGTCTTGCAACTGCGTGGAGCAGCTGACTCCTGGTCAGACTCCACTCTCATCTTCCCTCTAATAAAGCCTTTCCTATCCCTGGACTGGCCTCCTCTCCATCTTGCCGACCCTCACCCCATCTCTACGCCCAAACCCCTCACTCTCTTTTGCTCTGCACGTCTTTCTCCACATATTCACAGGAAGGACTGGGAATAACAGGCTCACCTCCTGAAGAGCACGCTAGAATCAGGGACGAAAGAACATTCGATATCATAAAACAAGCCCCGGTCCCCTCCCTAACCCGAACTTGGAGGCGCCAGGGACTGAGATCGGTCAAGAGAGCTGACCCGTCCCAGAAGTAGGATGGAGGTGGGGTGAGGGGTCGGATTAGCACAGACAGAGGTGGGGTCTGCACAACCCTAGGGCCGGGAGAGGACGTGGCTTTTCCGGGACCGGGGCTGCGGCGCTGCCCCCGACTCGGGCGAGGCCTGGGGGCCCTGAAGACTCGGGTGAGGACTTTACGGGGCGCAGAGGAAGTGCAGGGGTCACTCAGGGGCTCCGGGGAGGGATACAGTGCGAAAGGCGGCATGTCTACGGCAGTGGCAGGAAGACCGGGGACGAGACCTGCCTCAGCTCACAGGGAAGCGACCCCGGACTCTCACCGGGACGTGAATTCACTCAGGGCGCAAGGAGCCGTCCTGGGATTCATGGTAGTCACCGCTCCGGATCCTGGGTATAGAGGCGATGCGGACTGCGAGGCGGACATTTAATCCAGATGAAGGGAAACTCACCAGCCTTTCCGCACCAGAGGCTTCCGGGTGTGGGAGCGACCGCGTGCAGGAGGGGGGCGGGGCGGAAGGCGGGGCCGGGTGCTGGGAGCCGCCTGCGCTTCCCCGCCCCGGCTCCCCGGGTGCCCAGTTTTCTGCCTTTAGGGAGCAAAACCTACACGTGAGGCTGGAGCAGCTCAGAGACCTGGGAACTGTTATCTCGTGGGGAGACTCAAGAACCGTTGGTGATTGGATCCTGTGAAGTTCCTGCAATTAAAATTAAGTTCTGCAACTAAACTTAATACCTCATGTTAGGGGTTCCATAGTAAAGTTGGAATGAGGGTCCCCAGGAAGGAGGCAAGAAGGAGAGAAGGCCAGTGCAACGAGTAGGAGAGTCTTTACTGAACGGAGAAGAGCAGAGTGGAGTCTGACCAAGAGCCAGCTCGCTCATCGTTTAAAGAGGCTTTTTATTAACCCTTGACCCCATCAGAGTAGGTGGAATGTGGGAAAGGGCGGGGGGTGGGGTCGGGGAGTAATTGTCTTCTGAGGAGTGACAGATTCTGCTGTCAGGGCCCTCAGGTTGCTAATCTTCCCACGAGGTGGGGGGTGGGGGGGTTATCTCTAGTGTCAGCCAGTAATGGGGTAGGATGTTTCCCAGGAACACTGGCCTTGAAGCATTCCAGGAGTGTGTGTGTGGGGGTGCTGTCTAGTTTCTGTCCTGCTTTCTTTCACTAACTGTAGAAGGATATACCTCTTATCAGGGTGGAGAGGATTCCTTCCCCGCCCAAGGAATATCTGTGTAGAAGAGGCAAAGTACAATGTGAATTGCAAAAACCTGCCTGGGCTCAATGTGCAATTTCTTTATTTTCTTTTTCTTTTTTTTTTTGCTCACTATGTCATCCTCGATAGAGTGCTATGGCATCACAGCTCACAGCAATCTCAGACTCTTGGGCTTCAGGGATTCCCTTGCCTCAGCTTCCCAAGTAGGTACTACAGGCGCCTGCCACATCAGTCTATTTTTTGGTTGCAGTTGTCATTGTTGTTTAGCTCGCCCGGGCCAGTTCGATCCTGCCAGCCTGGGTGTATGTGGCAGGCATGTAACCACTGTGCTATGGACGCCCAGCCATGAATGTGCAATTTCAAGCTGCAGCCCAACAGAACACCTATTCCCCATCTACTCAGGAGGGAGAGCTTCAAGCCTGAGCTCAGTTTCAGAAACTCACAGGGATAACATTCAGGGCATGGAGGACTCAGGAGGAGTGATAAGGTGGTCACCAAGGGGTACTTACAAAAAAAAAAATACCTTATGTTAACCAGGGGTGGTGGCTCATGCCTGCAATCCTAGCACTCTTGAGGCCAAGTTGGTGAATTGCTTGAGCTCAGTTCAGAGAACAGCCTGAGCAACAGCCAGACCTCAGGTCTCCTAAAAATAGAAAAACCAGCTGGGGGTGCTGGCAGTGCCAGTAGTCCCAGCTACTCAGGACGCTGAAGCAGAATTGCTTGAGCCCAAGAGTTTGAGGTTGCTGTGAGCTATGATGCCAGGACAGTCTACCCGGGAATGACATAGTGAGACTCTCTCAAGAAAAATAAATATAATAAATAAATATATATAAGACATGACTGACTTTTCTAGAAGGATATTTTCTCAAAGAGAATGGAAATATCATTTTCAGTTCATGGTACTGAAAAATATAGAGTATGGTCCATTGTAGTAAAATGACCTTTTGTTTTTGTATATTTTTACTTGCCATTTCTTATTCCATCCATGTATTCTAATTCAGTTTGCCCAATACCTTTCCTCCCTGTATACATTGCTTTTCAATGCAAGCATTAGCATTGACCTTCTAAGTTTTACTGATGCCACAGTTGCATGAGCTCTTTTACCCCTGTACAGTAATGTTAATGATTCCCCTACATAGAAGGCTAGAACTAGTCTAGTCCTTGTATTTGTCATCATCATGGGTCATGCACGTAATTAAAGGAATGGGTTGAGTTAATGAAGTAGCACTAAGGTTTTTGCTAGTTGTGGTTGTGACATTCTGCCACAGCGCCAGGAAAATTAAATCAGGCACCTCTAGCTCCCTTCCAGGTGATGGGCACCAAACGTTTACTTTGTAAGCCAGATCTTGGATTCTGTCTGTCAGGTCACCTTAACTAAGGATTAAAAGAAAACCCAGGTAGAATACTTGATATCTTCTCTTCCCACGGAGGCCTATTAGTTGTCAGGCCTCCTGTTTTTTCAGTAGGTATCATCAGGGTCAACTATTCTTGCTTGACTCTATCTGGGACATTACTTTGGCTTTCCACCCAAGTGGTCTTGGCATTCAGCCTGAGACAATCCATTGCTTTTTTGTTTGTTTTTTTGAGACAGAGTCTCAAGCCCTAGGTAGAGAGCTGTGGCATCACAGCTCACAGCAACCTCAAACTCTTGAACTTAAGCGATTCTCTTGCCTCAGCCTCCCAAGTAGCTGGGACAACAGGTGCCTGCCACAAGGCCCGGCTATTTTTTCTTTTCTTTCTTTCTTTTGTTGCAGTTGTCACTGTTTCAGCTGGCCCGGGCAGGGCTTGAACCCACTAACCTCGGTGTCAGTGGCCGACACCCTAACCCCTGAGCAATGGGTACCACCCGAACCATCCACTGTTATTCCCTATGCCCTGGGATGTCTTCATCAGCAGCCAGGCTGAGCTGATACACGGTGACAGAGTGGATGGTAGTATTTTTATCTGCAGCAAGCCCTGAATTAGAAAGAATGTTATTGTTTCCCAGTTAGTATGTGGTACTTGTTTGTGAAACCCACTGGAGCTTGTAATAGCTTAGGTGGGAGGCTGTGGAGATCTGTATGTGCTTTGCTGTTCTGGCTCACATTGTTAGCTGTAAGTGAACATAACCCAGTGATGCTGTGTGCTAGAGGCAGTCAAAATGCCAGAGTCTGTCATGCACTCACAGATATGCCACTCAAAGTGGCCCAAAGGGCTCCACCCACAAACAGGTAGGGACCATAAACAGATAGGCACCATGGGATGCCACGCTTATCCCCAACCTCCTAATGCCATTTCCCCCCTCCCTCCTTTTCTTCTTTTATCCTGAGTATAGGGCCAATGGCCTCTACGGGAAACATGAAGAAATTGGACTAATTCCTAACTGCCTCATTGAATCTGAGACATCAGGTCTCCAAGGCCCCTTTCTTAAACATAGTAACCAGGCAGCATAAGACTTCCCTGACCTTTGTTCATATCTTTCCCCTATTTTTTTTTCTTTAAGACAGAGTCTCACTCTTGTGGTGGGTAGCTGTGCCATGGCGTCATAGCTCACAGCAACCTCAAACTCCTGGGCTCAAGCAATCCTCCCACCTCAGCCTCCTGAGTAACTGGGACTATAGGTGCCCACTACAATGCCCAGCTAGCTTTTCTATTTTTAGTAAAGATGAGGTTTTGCTCTTGCTCAGGCTGGCCTCAAACTCCTGAGCTCAAGCAATCTACCCACCTTGGCCTCCCAGAGTGCTAGAATTACAGGCATGAGCCACCACATCTGGCCCACTGTTTATTTTATAATTCACCTTTCTACACATTAATTTTCATTGAATTAGTGTAAAAAATATCTTGCACAGTCCAGGCATGGTGGCTCACACCTGTAATTCTAGCACTCTGGGAAGCCAAGCCAAGAAGATTGCTTGCTCAGGAGTTTGAGATCAGCCTGAGTATAAGTGAGACCTCATCTCTAAAAAAGTAGCTGGGCATTGTGGCAGTGCCTGTAGTCCCAGCTACTTGGGAGGCTGAGGCATGAGAATAACTTGAGCCCAAGAGTTTGGGGTTGCTGTGAGCTATGATGATGCCCATGACACTCCACCCAGGGTGACAAAGTGAGACTCTGTTTCAAAAAAAAAGAATTAACATTCTGGGTGGCAGCGAAGACTCAGACTTTGACTCTCACATGTGACTAACACCCTTTATACTTCCCATCTGGACATCTATACCATCTGGACAACGGAGGACAATGGCTCACTGCTGCCTCCTGGGACACCAGTTGGAAATTGAAAGCACAAGTGGGCACCACCACACTAACCACAGCAATTTCAGCCAGGCAGTCACCTATTGCTGTTCTCTCAAGCCATTTTCAGACTAGGTTGGGAAGCCTATTCTGCCTTCCCCAGAGTATTTTTTCCTAATTTTTTTGCTAAATAGTAATTGTCATTCAATGGAAAAGACAGCCACCATTTCCCCTGCACTATTGCTACCACAATCAGTCCTAATAACCTATTAATCTCCTTTCATAAAGACCCATGCCTGACTGGGTGTGGTGGCTCTTGCCTATAATTCTAGCACTCTGGGAGGCCCTGGTGATTGGACTGCTTGCACTGAGGAGTTTGAGACCAGCCTGAGCAAGAGCAAGACCTTGTCTCTACTAAAAATAGAAAAACAGGCTGGGTGTGTGGTGGATGTCTGTAGTCCCAGCTACTCAGGAGGTCGAAGAGGATCTCTTGAGCCCAAGAGTTTGAGTTAGCTGTGAGCTATGAAGCCATGGCACTACACAGGGTGACAGAATGAAACTCTGCCTCAAAGAAAAAAAAGACCCCCATGCCTTAAGATCTTGGCTTGTTCTATTTCATGGTCAACTGGTAAACTGCTTCTTTCATTTAACCCAAGCTGTCCTCCTGTCAGGTAATTAGTACCCTGAACACAATGAGCATGATGAGTGAGATCATAGTTTGATATTATTCTGAGCACCTCCTGCATGCTAATTCATATATATTTAGTTTTAAAGGGCAGAGTAATTTTTCCTCAAGGAACTTGGATAGAAATGATCCTGACTTAATGAGGGAGGGTCTTTCATGTTACTGATACTTGTTCAGAGACAATGAGAGACACGTAAGGATATATAATAGTAACAGATTTCAAAGTTCATATTGTTTTTTTTTTTTTTTTTGAGACAGAGCCTTAAGCTGTCACCCTGGGTAGAGTGCTGTGGCATCACAGCTCACAGCAACCTCCAATTCCTGGGCTCAAGCGAGTCTCCTGCCTCCTCCTCCCAAGTAGCTGGGACTACAGGTGCCCGTCACAACGCCCGGCCATTTTTTGGTTGCAGCCGTCATTGTTGTTTGGCGGGTCCAGGCTGGATTCGAACCCGCCAGCTCAGGTGTACGTGGCTGGCGCCTTAGCCCGTTGAGCCACAGGCGCCG